>JXPG01078806.1:780-12162 GCA_001015175.1 Megaselia abdita | reverse complement strand
ACTGACTTGGCCACCCTGTTTCACCAAAATGCATCATAAATAGGCACNTCGTGAAATTTGGACAAACTTAACAAATTTAAAGTAAAATACCTTAGATTTTAAAAGATATTTTTTAGATAGGCGGCGAACGAGATCGATTTTGAAAAAAAAAAACTTCTCATACGATTTTTTCGAGGAACTGACTTGGCCACCCTGTTTCACCAAAATGCATCATAAATAGGCACCATGGTCGATTTACAATATGTAGTCTTTTTTTCGCAGCGCTAACTACCTTATTTCGCCGTGAAATATGGGTGGTCTGGGACACAGTTATAGTTGATATATTTATTAAAATTTATCCACTTTGTCTTTCAATGAGTGTATAACAAATATATAGAACTACTTACAAAAAACACTAAATCGCACAACGAGCCAAAGATTACTCACGGTGTAGCAGTGATATTAAGGAATGGTTGCTTCCTATGTGTTTTACCAGTTGCTTTTCTACATCAGTGCTGTTAGTTTTCCCTCTTCCTCTGAATAGAGTCAGTGATGAGCTGTCTGCTATTTTAACGAATGTATTAGGTACCTTTTATTTCATCAACATCGAAACGACGAGGGTGGCGTCAGGTAGTAAATCCGACTCACACTGAAGAAAATTTCTTACGAAAAACTTACGAGGATCGAACTCAGAATCGTCAGACTGGAATGCGAGAGTGCTAGCACCTACACCAACCAACTACCTAGAATAGATAGAACATGTTCTTCAAAATTCAAGAATTAAAAAAAAATATATATAAATTTATTAATTATATTAAACTGAGCCTTGTGTGCACTAATTCTTTTTGGATAAAATAACTCCCGAGATATTAATATCAATAAATCTAAAAGTACAGTCAAATTATTAATAAATACGGTATTTACCTTTCATGGACACAGCGTTGTCTACTTTTAATTTTCTTCGGTCTTGTGCAACATCAATTTTTATTTTACCTAAGTAAAAAAATATTACCAATAAATTGATTAATTGCCGGTTTTTAAGTAAAAAAATATATATTTTTGTTTTTATATGAAACTATTCTTTCTAAGAATGTTTATTAAGGTTTTTTTTAGTAGATCAATTATCATTGTCAACTATAAAATTGGAGGTGTAGACGCAAATATATAGTTTATCACCTAAATATTTAGTTTTTCGTGAACATCAACATTTTATGGAGTACCACCATTAACTTATAGGGTACCACCCATAATGTATGGGGTACCACCATTAACTTATAGGGTACCATTCAAAGGTTATAGGATATCATCCACAATGTATAATTTATAGCGTGGCGCAAATAGTGTTCGTTTTTACCACTGATACATTTGAGAATAAAACTATTCAAAAAATAGTAAATTTTGTTCAAATTTTTATACTATAATTATGAATATAGGATCTTAACATAAATTAAATTTAAAATCTGAAAATGAAGAATAATAATATTAACAATTCTGTAGACAATTTTCGAGAAATGCTTGTATCTCTTTTAATATTAAAATTAACTATTTTCTCTGTACTTTTAATCGATTTTTGTTGTTTGTGTTAGTATGCTAGCGATTGTAACATTCCGTTGTAAAGAAGTATGGATTGTTTATTTCGATTTCGTATAAAAATTATATATTTTTAAGATTTTTGAAGAATATATTATTTAAAAAATAAAACAGTCACTTCATCTAAATACACGGCAAACTCAAAAAATGTTTTCATTATTTAAGTTTAAGTAAAAGTAGTTTTAACAATATAATATAAAATTGTGTGAAAAAATTATAGTGCAAAAAACTAACGTAAATATTATTTATTAAAATACAACAGAAAAATGAGCTGGCAAGAATATGTTGATAACCAACTGTTGGCCTCCCAATGCGTATCGAAGGCTGCCATCGCTGGTCATGACGGAAATGTCTGGGCACAATCAGCTGGATTTAATGTCACAAAGGATGAACTTTCAAAAATTGCTGATGGTTTTGAAAATCAAGATATTTTAACAAGTGGTGGAGTTACCCTAGCTGGTCAAAGATACATTTATTTATCCGGAAGTGACCGTGTTATCCGCGCAAAATTAGGACGCAGTGGAGTTCATTGTATGAAAACTCAACAAGCCATAATCGTTTCTATTTATGAAGATCCTGTTCAACCCCAACAAGCCGCATCAGTTGTGGAGAAACTTGGAGATTACCTCATTACCTGTGGATATTAGAACAACCTAGTATAAAACAATAATTTACATAAAATTCACTATCAACAGCAACAATTGAACAGAAAACAGATGAAAAGCAAGAAAAAAATATTGTAAACTTATATGCGTTGTGAAAATTTTTTTAAGGATAATTTTATATCGCTGTATACCAAATCTAAATAATCATTGTATTTTAAAATATCAAAATTAATAAAAACATTGCTATCTAAAAGTAAAGTAAATGTCATTTTTTGATCTTGGGAATCACTTTTTAATGCAAATTTTCTATTCAAAGCAGTTACTGAATTTTCATTGTCGAATGGAATTGAATTTAATAAGTGTAATTAATTATATAATTTTTCAAAGTTCTGTAATCTATTATTTATATGCATATTTTTTTTTATACATTAACTGCAACATATACATCAACAAACAAACACCACTAGAAGAAATATAAATATTTAATGTATGTTTATTATTCATTTGTCAGATAAATATTATGTTCATTGAAATCAAACATTTTATTTGGGATAATATTTTCAGAAATATTGCAATTGGTATAAAAAGTACAGCAGTAAGGTCACCTAAATTTTGAGAAAGAATTAAATTTATATGGCATAACAAAGTTTATTTACAAAACTACCGATTGTTAGCTTTTATAATCTTTAGAACATAAGGAATATGTTTTAAAATGTTCCACTTAGATGCATAAAAAATCGAGTACAAAATTTGCCTTCTCGAACCTCTTAACTTTCTAATAAAACAAAACTATTTTCAGGAAAACATACCTAAGTAGAACCACACACTTGCTCATATTTAGTGAACATTTACTGAAATCGCTGTAATTTCAAGTACTCTGCGTAGTAAATACATACGATTTTTCATAGAACTCTTCTATGCATAATCTTATTAGAACAGTTACTAACTTCATGCTCAAAAAACTTCTAAAGCTAACGAAATTTAAACAAACTGAATACATAGTAAGCGTCTTTTCTTTAAGCGAAAATATACCTCTGAATATATCAATTTGGTATCGGTGCTCTGAATCCTCCTATACTACTAAACTGCATGTAAGTATAACGTACACAAACGTTTAAACCATGTTTATTTGTCCGTATTAGAGATAAAAGAGTTATTTGAAACCTCTTAAATCTATTTTATATGCAGTGTTTTGGAATTCTAGATATTTCACCAGGGCCTATAAATCCTCTAAAAGAAGCTCTTACAACAATCTTTTGAAATGCTCGCGACTAAAGATAAACATGTTTAAGTAAATTCTCTTAAAGAAGATTTGTAAATGCTTAAATTATGGTTTAGAAGATTAGATTATCTAACGAAAAAGACATTGGAATTCTTTTTTAAACTCTCTTCAAATAGAAATCCATGTATAACGATCCATATATAAGAAATTATCTCTATAATTTCTACATTTAAATGCTCTGCTGCAGTTACGATTTAATAGCAATAATAATTTTGTTTATGGAAATATTACCATTTCATATTTTAATGTAGTAGTATTTTTGTCAATGTCATAGCTTAAGAAATATAGACTGTGAACATTCTAAAAATAATCCTTAGTTCTTATCTGTCAGATATAATTCAATTTCTGTATTCTACATTTTAAAAAGAAATACATTTTATTTGTTTTCTTAAATAATGTAGACAACGAGAATAATATTAAGAATATATTGTTTTTATTGTTGCCAAAGTAGAATTTCATCCTATTAACCAGTAAAAGGTCTCTATATTTTAGGTCTAACTCTTTTCTTTTGATTCTTACATGCTCTTTCCAATGAAGTATAGCGGCGGTATCAATTTCGAAATTTACTAGAACAACATTTAGATTCACGGTTGTAAATATCATCTGACTATTTTCACAGCTGGCAATTTTGAAGTATTTCACGTTGTGTGTTATTATATCTTCTTCAATATCTTTTTCGAAGTTGTCATCGGGATCCGGAAGAGAAGTAAACTACCGGTCAAAAGGATAGGTACACCTAAGTAAAATATGTTTGAGATTTTAATAGCTATCTGAATATAATCTTGAACATTTCTATGTACAATTGAATGCGTTTTTGGATTATTATTTCAAATTGCTTTGATATTATAGGTAGCAATGATATTGGTCTATATGACTTAACATCATTTGCTTTCCTGTTTTAGGAATCATTATTATTTCACCAACTTTCCAAATACTTAAAATGTATCTTAACTTAATAGCTGCTTTTAATAAAAATTTAAGAAAGGTTACCGCTTTTTCGGAAGATTCTTTAATACTTGTGCAGTGATAAGATGAAAGAAAGAAGCTTTTTTAAATTTCAATCCCTTAATTTCATTTAATAGTTCTTTACGCTTAACTGAAAGAAATAGAGTTTTCGTAGTTGTTAGTTATAGTATCAACATGCGTTATAGCCGTAGATTGTACTAACTTCATAAAGTTATATGCATGATAAAGTCCGAAGCATGATCTAAATCGTCAGTTGTTTGGAGATAAATTGATAAGTTAAGTTTTCGAGTTAAGATCTAGTTTAAAATTCATCCATATGTTCAAAAAGCTTTAAAATAACTGCAGAATGATTGGAGTCGAAATCATGAGAGTCCTCAATAGAGATGAAATTTGGAGATAAAAAAGTCTACCAAAGCAGGTACTTTATTTTCTATCTGTAATCGAGTATGTTGGATTTCCAGACAAATGAAAGTTACATCCCAATTATCTATTGCTTGTCTAAATTATTTTCCTCGAGTTAGAGTTTTAAGTGAGCCCCAGTCTAAAAGCTTAGCACTAAGATAAACATATCGCCTGATTTTAGAAGGAGTTTTTGATACAACAAGAGGGAGAGAAGAAAACCGCACAAATGTTGATCTTTTGTTTAAGCGAATTTAATTGTACAATAGACATTTGAATTTCGATACTCTCTATTTTACCAAACTCAATGCCTTGCTGAGATTTCGTCAATTTTATTTGTCATCCTTTTCATAAATGTCTTTAAAAGGTCTTCGTTAGATTTTAATTTCTTCTTTGATTTCTGTTCCTTGGAATTCGTTATTTTAGAGGTAACATGTTTTCTGTTTCCTTTTAGAGTAACAGGTTTTTTAATCATTTTTCTAACAACATCTGAATACTTCAATCCTTCCACAGTCATTTGGTAATTTTTTTTTTTTTAGTCTTAACTATATGAGTTATAAAATAGATTTTCTTAATATCTTCGCTGTGGTCAAAAGAAATCATAAATAAGGGTAAAGATTTTTTTCAATTGTTTATCATTTAATTTTTTGTTTGTAAGATTTACGACCCTTAAAACTTAAAAACCTGACTATTTAAGGTCGTCAATAATAAATTCAGGATTACAGGTCGGATGTAAACGTCTTGCAATCACTTTTCAGGAGTGCCATTAGAAATTCGCTTCGTATAGCTTTGGTTCATACGAAGCTTTGGATGATGAAGGAAACATATTTTTTGTAATTGGTTTCAAACTCCAAGTCGTTATCAATGCTCGTAAATTAAAGTTATAACACGGTTATCTATGCAGTAGGGAGGCCGTGCAATGGGTTAACACAAAGGTTCCTGGGTTATTGTATTCAGAGCCAGAAAGGGACTGTATCTGAATCTTCACCCTCGCAACTAAATGGAGACGAATATTGATCGTTCATAGAGACATGCTAAGTTTTGTTAGAACGGACAAGATTGGAGCATTAACCCGAAAGCCATTTCAGAACAATAACTGACCCAGCACATACATTTTTAAAACATTTTTTCTATGTAATGACCATTATTAAAACAAACAAAAACACATATTTAAATTTAGGGTATGCAAAGTCTGAATATAAATGTTTCAATAAAAAATCCTCAGTACATATATTATTTTAAATTTAAAAAAAAAAAAAAAACAAAAACAATGCATCTTTTTATTGAAATGCGCTGAACAATGAATAATCTAAAATTGATAATGATTATAAGAACCGGGCAGAATGTAAAAAGATATTCTACAAACAATGTAACATATAACATTGTGAATTAATAAAATATTAAAATCTTCAAAAGTATAAAGTGTTATACGCTAAAAATTTATATTATTCATTGCAAATAAATGTTCTTTGTTAAAACAAAAAAAGCTAGATTAGATTTATATTTTGTATGTATACAAATGTGTAGAATGTTCTAGAGAATCACAACAAAGAAACGAATTCGACTACCGTAGAATTTTTGTTTCGTATAAGGGAATTATTGGAAACTAGTTTTGCTTGATAAGATGACTAATGGAAATATAAAGTCAAATACTTCAAAATACAATAAAGTAAAGAACTCATGAAAATCTTATCGCTTTTATGAAGAATTTGTGAATATTCATTTATAACATACATAAAAAATATTTATAAATACTGAGTAAGCCAGCCGGACGAATATCGAAGAATTGTGTATATACAAAAACTTTCTTTTTTGTTATGTTTATTTCTTATCATTTATTTAATGTATATGTAGTCTTGCCATTTTGTGATTATTGTTAAATATTGAACGAATTTGTATCCAGTTTGAATTAAATCCAGCCAGTGAATAGTCGTTTATTTTATTTCAGTTTATATAAATATATATTTTTGTAAACATGGCCGCCCCAGCATTGAAGGATCTTCCAAAAGTAGCCAACGATCTCAAATCACAACTTGAAAGTTTTGACCAAGAAAAATTGAAGAATGCAAGCACACATGAAAAGGTTGTTCTTCCGACAGCCGAAGGTATGTAAAAGTTTTTAAATATGATAAAAAATAAAGTATGTCTGCTTATGAATATGAACATATGCATTTATTTCAATAAAAATTGCAAAGTTGATATTATATTATTATAGTATTCCCAGGTAGAAATTATAGAAGTGCACAGTATACATACATATGTCTGTAAATTAAAAGTTTCTGCTATGGCAGTTTTTACTTATACAATATTATTACTTTGCTATATTAAAATTATACAAATCTTCTGCTTTCTTTTTTTTTTTTTTTTTAATTTTTTTGGAATACTTGCGTTGAACAGATTTACTATTACCTTGAAGATTCTTCAATTGGAGCTAATTGAGAACAGTCAACTGAAATATTCGAATTTCAAAATAATTATAAAATTTAATTCAATGTCATGAACAAAATGATTTGAGAACTCAATGAAATATTGGATCGCACTTAAAATTAATTGAAAATATAAGAAACTCTTAAAATTTCCCGAAAAATGCCACCGGTAATAATGCACAAGATTATATAAGAGAGAGAATATTTTTTCTCATTTTTATCTACACCGCAACTTCTGCTATGATCAAAAACGTGTTATTGGCGGAATAGTTAATATTATTAATGTTGCTTGTTAAAGTCATTTCAAATGCTTTCAAAACAATCGAAACACTGTTTTTAAAGAAATGTCAATAATATTATTTTATAAGAAGTTACAAAAAACCTTGTGATGTTGACTTGGACTCGAACTTTTCATTTAATCGGATATTTATATAAAATCTTAAGAGAGCTTCGTTTTTGTGTTTGAACTGAAAAAATGACAGAAAAAATTGACATTGGTATAATCTTGTGCACCAGCGCCATCTGCTATTTTTAAAGTACAACTTTTATTTGTTCTATCTTATGATACATACGCCACCTTCACAACGTCCGTCGTCATTATGATATCGATAACAAGCGAGGCATACAGAACTGTTACTGAAGGAAAGCAAAACACCTGTCGTGCTTCATCTTCTTCTACTGGCTACGATCAGAAGGTTTGATGATAGTTTATCATTCTGGAATTCCGACTACGAACAATTTTAATTATAGGAAGGTGGATTATGTCAAAATCATTAACACATTTTTTATCATTTCCATGATTGCGTTCCTTTTACAGTGAAAGATATATAAAATCTGTACCACCTTGGTACACTTAAGATTTGATAACTCTAAAAAATAATAAAAATCGTCTCTGGAAGAAACATTTAAAATTCTAAGATTCCCTTATGACAACTTTGTCATACTGATTTTTAGAGCAGAAAAACAATTTAATCATTTAAGTTTAGAGAATTCGATGAATAAGGAACTACTGCCCACCACCGAAACGGCCTCGTTCGGATCTTCTTTACTACATTCGGGTGGTTATATAGCTGGTATAACTCGTGGTTGTACCGTATCCTCCACCTTCCACGCATAAGGCACCGAAGATAATTTTTCCTCCCTTGACTAGTAGACCCACTGAATCGCTTCCTTCTCAATTGCAAGGAATATGTCTTTGACGTCTGATGTTTTTCTCCCTATTGCGTCCAGGTCATCGGCATATCCAAGAATTTGGCTAGATTTGTTGTAGATTAAGTTGGAGGTTTCGGTGTAATCAATATCTAGCAGGATGTTGAAATACCTGCACGACAGTGTGTCTCTTTGTCAAAAACCCCTCACAGTTTGGAGCTTGCTTGAAGTTTCCAGCGGCTTTGACACAAGTCCATATGTTTCGCAGTGTCATTTTGCATAGTTTGATGAGCTTGGTTGGGATGCAAAAATGGTCATTGAGCGGAATCGTTCATCTCTGATTGGAGTGTCGTACGGTTGTTGAAAGTCGATGAAGAGGTGATGTGTATCGACTTGGAATTCATTCGTCTCNTGAAGTTTCCAGCGGCTTTGACACAAGTCCATATGTTTCGCAGTGTCATTTTGCATAGTTTGATGAGCTTGGTTGGGATGCAAAAATGGTCATTGAGCGGAATCGTTCATCTCTGATTGGAGTGTCGTACGGTTGTTGAAAGTCGATGAAGAGGTGATGTGTATCGACTTGGAATTCATTCGTCTCTTCCCAAATCTGTCTGAGTGTGAAAAGTTGATCGACTTTCCAGGCATGAAACCATGAATATGGAGCGAAAATACGTATGACGTGTGGTTTCAGACGTTCAGTAATAATTGAAGCTAGGATCTTCTAGGCAACGTTGAGCAGGCTAATGCCTCGATAGTTCTTGCAGTCACTCTTGTCACTGGGCAGATGATGCTAATATTTCACTCTTCTGGCATCTCGAATCTGTCCCAGATCTTCAGAAGCAGTTTTTGGGAAGCGTCGTTGAAAGAAGGCCCTGTTGTTTTCAACAGTAGTTAANCAGACGTTCAGTAATAATTGAAGCTAGGATCTTCTAGGCAACGTTGAGCAGGCTAATGCCTCGATAGTTCTTGCAGTCACTCTTGTCACTGGGCAGATGATGCTAATATTTCACTCTTCTGGCATCTCGAATCTGTCCCAGATCTTCAGAAGCAGTTTTTGGGAAGCGTCGTTGAAAGAAGGCCCTGTTGTTTTCAACAGTAGTTAATTTTTAGTTGTTGCGAATAAAAGTTTAAATATTAATATTATTAAATACTTTTAGATGTTGCTAACGAAAAGACTCAACAAAACTTATTTGCTGGAATTGCTTCCTTTGATCCCAGCAAATTAAAGCATGCTGAAACTCAAGAAAAAAATCCATTGCCAGATAAGCAATGTAAGTTTCCTAACACAATATTTATTATATATTATTGTTTTATAATCGAATTTCAGCAATCGAGTTGGAAAAGGAAAAGGTGAACTTTCTCAATGGTATCGAAAGTTTTGATTCTAATAAGTTGAAGCACACTGAAACCCAAGAAAAAAATATTCTACCAACCAAGGAGATCATCGATGAAGAAAAGAAAGCTTAAAATAAAAAAAAATTATACTCCTCTATGATTTGTTTGTACCAAAATCATATAATCTCTCTATAAAATTTCTATACTTAACGAAATATTCCAAATTTTAAATATATGTATAGTACGTAATGAACTATCAAAGAAATAAGGAAAGAGTTTAAACAATATTTTATTTCTAAGGAAGTTGAAATGCACAAATATAAACTTTATCTATTTTTTTTAATACATGTATTACATAGATTATATTTATATAAGATACTAATTCCATGATGGATAAGTATTTATTCCGAAGTCATTATATAAAAATATATCAAAACATATGAAAAGAAATAAAATTATTAGTATTTATTGTATCTATCAGAGCAATTCTTATTACATCGATGTGAACTTTATTAAAATATAAATCTATATTATTACTACGAAATTCCTAACTATAATAAACTAATAAAAAAAAACGTAATATATGAAAAGCATTTCATAAATCAAATATGAATTTATATATATATATATATTTGCTATAAAATGTTTGCTAAGACATTTTTAAAAACAAAATTTTATAATATATGATTTAATTTTTCTTCTAAAATCTTTGTGTTTAACTTATTTTTAGGATTTGCGTTGTCTGTTGTCCGTTAATCTATTTGTTAAACTTGTTTTTAAGGTAGTTTTCCCCGTATCAAGACAAATTTGTTATCGTTGGAAAGGTCTGAGGTTGAAGTTAGTAGTTTTGGAAAGTTTTCGAAAAATGAGGTCTTGAAAATATCTGTTTTTTCTATGTTAAACTTATTTTGAATGCTGGATGTTCCAGAATTGAACTAATTTTAATGTCAATGGAAAGCTTTGAGGATGAAGTAAATAGTATTGAAAAGTGTTTGAAAATTATTAAAGCCGTTTTCGAGGTATGAGGTTTTGAAAATATCAGATTTTCTGTGTTAAGCTTTTTGTTGGAATTAAACTTATTAGGGTGTCGATGGGAAAGTCTGAGGATAACGTGAATAGCATTGAAAAGTTGAATAATATTGAAACCGTTTTCGACATATACATACATATGATGATTGTCTGAACCATGGCATTAATTTAGAACCTACCCAGAATTTGTCTCTATCTCTTTCGGTTTGCGGTCTTGACGGTCCAGTTTGTCATTCCTTTTATGTACAATCTAACCGTCGCAACCATTGTCGTCGGGAACCTTCGTGTCAAGCTTGTGCGATCATTTTTGGTGGGTGGTTGGTGGTTTTATCTAACATGCGTAAAATATGTCCAAGCCACAGTAGTTTGTTGTCTTCGCATTCTATCTACGATACTGGAGTCTGCATATAGCCCATGATTGTATCGTGCCATTCATTGTTTGCATACATAGGACCAAAAATCATACGAAGCACTTTCCTCTCTAATACCTTCAGAAGATTTTTGTCTATATAATAATCGTTTATTTCAGCTACAGAGTTCAACAGCTTACTTAATGTAACACATTTTTCTTAATAACATTATAAGATAAATTAAAGTCTATAAACTCGTAATATTTGTTAAA
>JXPG01078798.1:0-11207 GCA_001015175.1 Megaselia abdita | reverse complement strand
CACTACATTTTGCCCACCCTGGAAATTTCTAAAAGCCCCTCATTGACCCCATTAACTTCTGGTCTAAGTAGTTTCTCAAAATTTAAAATTTATAGTTTCCTATTCTTTTCTACTAGTCAACGAGTCATAATCTAGCTTACCTTCGTGTCCTAGCACTTTAGAAGCAGGTTTGAAATAGGGTTTCAAGAGGATTTCAAAAAGCTTACATTATACTGTTTTAGTTTACCTTCTACAAGAACATATGAAGAAGGATTCAAAAGGTTTATAAGAAGTATTAAATTCCGAAAAATCTTACCTTCTTCTAGAGAGCTACAAGTAGGTTTATAAGAAGCGTTGTAGAGGTATAGATTCCGTAGGTATTCTAGAAGGAACAGTATTCAAACTATTGCTTGGTGTGTACGACAATATGTCTTGTAATCCAACAATATTAGCTATTCAGAAAACCTTAGCAGTTAGACGCCATGGCGATTAGAACCTTTTGTAAATAAAACCTGCAGCAATTTCATCTGTAATCATCGTTGAGGTAGTATTTTGAGCAACCTAAGTTACTAAAACTAATTTGCACAAAAAAAGTGCTTCAACTTTACTAAGTCTCTTTCAAAGATAATAGGTGACCATGTAACAAGTTTTAAGTAAGACTTCGTGTCATCGTCATTGTCTTGGTTTTTGTCTTCCGTTGGTCCCAACGATATGGCGATGACTAATCTATGATATTTTTCAGGAATGAAAATTATAAAGACTTTATATTTACAAAAAAATCATCTTCTGGTTTCTGGTTTGTTTTCGACGATTTCAGTATCGATAACGAATAGTTGAAGACTTTTGAGTTTGTAAAAACTCTATAGTGTATAACGACATTGTCGAAGTAAAACTAGTTATAATATTATTGTCTTGGTAACATTTGAGTAGTACGAACAGTCATAGAGATGTCATTACAATATCGCGACCAACTAGAGACAATGATATCAAGGATAGGTTAGGTTATAGAGGAGGTCGAAGAAACTTCTTGATGAAAGTTGATATCGTACACTAGGGTCAATAAAGGCCTATAGTGATCCCTCGACTGTTAGCCTAGCCGAACCTGGTCTAAACACTCAATATCCTTGACAAATTTTGATCTTCTTAGTACCAATGACTTCTCGATGTGTAATACATATCAATATTTAGGAGACTTCTAGTCGTTAACGCAGGACATTCGCAAAGAGTGATATTTATTTTCCTCTACCAGTGTTAATCCGTACAGCTAACTCACTTTGATGGTTTATCAGTCCTTCCCAGTCAATTCCCAGATTTCAAACGTCTCGAACAACTACCCGTCCTTAAAGCCATTCTTCCATAGTTGGAAAATCTATGGTTACTGGCTTATTAAATTGTAAATAGTCTGTAGTGGGACTTCCATACTCGTAGGAGATTAATATTACGCCAAGGCCTACTCTTTTCTCCTTTAAATAGTCTAGAGTGAGGAGTCTATTGGCATTCTTAGCGACTGTGGATTTGAGAACAAGATCTAAAGGTTCGATATCTTGTAAAACTTCCAATGATTAGTAGGTGTGGATTTCACTCCGACGGTAATGTCTAGGCTTGCATACTCTTTAAAACCTTGAAAGCTATGACTAATTCCTATACTGAACCTTATTTAGCGTAAACCTTCATGAAAAGGTAGGAGTTCTAAAATATATCTATAAATAATCCCCAAAGAACAGAACCATATCAACTGAAGCTTAATGCACTCCAACTAACCACCCATCCGTTCAAAGCCTCATTAAAAGAATGGAATGAACGAACAGAGCAGAGCACCAAAATAAATCAGTCTTCAAAAATTATAGGCCGTTATGCTTTCTTGTGCGTGTCTATCTTGGTGCTTGTAAACTATGTGCATTCATTTTCATAACTATACCATAAACAATAAACATCAATGGAAGGCGGTTAATGATCCACCGACTCTGAGTGAAGTACTTTGTTTGATGTGAAGGTAATGCTTACCTTACGAGATAGATATATTTATCGTTAGGAAGTGATTGAAAGGTAGTTACTTAATTACTAACTGCTCTTAATTAGTGTACTTAGTTTGTATTTGGAAGTAGATTGTCTTTGTACATAATGTTTTGTTCAACTATATACAAGAACTATGGTAGATAGTTCCGCCGATTGTGGGCCGGGCAGTTGATAGATGGTCCATGTCCTGGCTTGTGTTTTAACAGTTCGGGTGAGTCTGTCTGTGGTAGATCTTTGTGGCCTGATCGTAACTGTGATAGAGTTGATCTTGTCATACGTGGAAGTGTGTGCTCTGACGCTAGGCGGTCTTGTAATGAGGACCCTGTTGTCTTGGTAGATTTATATGGCATCTGCTACGCATGTTGTGTGAAGGCTTCTGGTCTCTCTATTCATTCTTCTAGTTTATGAAAGGGAAGGCAGCATTTTGATGCTGTCTTTGTGCTATGTGATTGCGGTTTACCTTTCCTTGTCGTGGCTAGGGTTGGTTGATATTTCAGAGTAAATTGTGCTATGAATAGAGTCGCAGATTATTTACCTGTGTACAGCTCTAGATGGTTTTCCTTTAGCCTGATGGTAACTGTATGAAGGTATAGATTTTGATTTGTGTATTCCTCTTCCTGTTGCAAGTATTGTGCAGTTATCTGCGTATAACTTCAGAAGATTTCAATATTATTCTGATAATGTCTACGTCTCAGAGCAGGTTTAATGAGGGTCCTGTAGATGTTTAGTTTAGTGCTTCTCCGGATGAATCCCAATCTTAACACTCTACTTAGTCCAAAAAGTGTTCGGTTAGCTAGCATGAATTGAGTGATGTCGTTTTGGGCGTTTACTAAAGACTTAAGATACGTGAAATCCTTTACTCAAACTCGATATTCACTTTGAAGGCCATTGATGTAGCACGNAAATCCTTTACTCAAACTCGATATTCACTTTGTCGTTGTAGCTTGTCTTCAGATCTTCTACCTTTCTGCATACGCCAAAAGTTGGACAGACTTAGTTATTAATCTGTTGGATGTTCTAATGTTAGCTCTTCGAACAATGATTTCCAGGCATATATTAAACAAGTCACAGAAAAGTGTCTGAAACCATTTGAAATTCTCTAGTCTTTTGTTGTAGCGTGAAGATCTGATCAGTATTGGATTTTCGGGGACCGAAACTGCATTGGTAATCTCCGATGATGGTGTTGAGATGTGTTTTCAGATGCTCACATAGAATAAACGAAAGGATCTTGTATTACGAATTAAGTACACTGATTCTACGATAGTTCTTGCAGTCCGTCTTATCGCCTTTCTTGTATATGGATGGAAGATGGTGTAAGTGCTCAACAAAATGATCACATGCATGTTTTAGGAGCTCAGCTGGTATCCCATCAGATCCACAACTTTTGTTGTTCTTCAACTTCGATAAGGCCGTTTTATCTCTGCAATTGGTGGTGGTTAATCGGGATCCTCCTCAGAGATTAGAGAAGTACCTCGGATGTACTTCGCTCCTGATGTTCTGGACCTGATGTTGATCTGAATAAATGTTGGCTCCTCTAAAGGGCCTCACATGCCTGGGAATCTGATCTGGTTTTCAGCGCCATTTGCAACTCTCAATATAACCTTATGTAAATGTTCTTATGAAGGAAGCATGTACTGCTGACGACAATATCTCTGCTAGCAGCGTTCTGATGCTTACTGTGGCGTCCATTAATGCCCTGATATATATCTTCCCTTCCAAGCTTAGCATTGAAGTCACCAATGACGTATTTAGCGTAATTCTTAGAACATGGACTAATGGCTGCATCCAGTTGATCGTAGAACTCATCCTTCAGGATCTCAAGATGTTGTTTTGTCAGGGTGCTCGATGTGTCTGTTGAGGCATAGGCGCAAATAAAAGTGGTGTTGTAGAAAGCACATTTCAGCCGTATCCTACATATTATCTCGTTGACGGAACACCTCCCCATCACGCTACTTCTTAAATCATCATTACAACCCTGTTTCGCCTTTCCTTCTCTGATGATCTTCGTTTTTGACCTCCTGTATGGCTGCAATGATGTTGTAAAGAGTCATGTAGCTCGATCTTCACCTCCCGTTGTAGTAGTGTTTCTAAGAAATAAACTTCACCTGAAGCCTATTTCATCTAATAATTCCCAAAACCAAACAAAATAATAATCATTTCCTAAGAAATAAACTTCACCTGAAGCCTATTACACCTATTTTTACCTAATAATTCCCAAAACCAAACAAAAATAAAACATATAACTAAAATCATATTATTTCAGGGCACTCAAGAAAGGAAGATTCAATTCCTCCCACAAACAAACTCCGGTTACCTCGAAAACACCTCGAAAGATCCAAAAGAATTAGGTGTTCGACTAGTCGATGGACCTTCACCTCTTCAAGGACGCCTTCAAATATTTTTAAAAGGCCATTGGAGGTCGACATGCACCAATTCAAGAAAGTAAGTTTTTGAAATATATACTCCAACATTTACTAATAAATAAATTTTAGTTGGACAACTTTAGACTACGAAACAGTATGTCGGCAGTTAGGATACAAGGGAGGGCAATTCTGGAACTGGATGGACCGGATACCGGGCTACCGTCCTAGAATACTTTATGAAGAACCGCATTGTGATGGTTTGGGCTCATCTATATTTAACTGCCAATGGAATACGATGCAACTGGGCTCGGGAGTTTGCGACTACCACCGAGATATAGGAATCCAATGTCTTCCTTTACATGACCAACCTATTGCCAATTGGAGGGGAATTAAATTTGTGTATGCTCCAGTGTCTAAAAGCCTAGCTGAAGACAACACCATTTACGCATCTCTTTCAAAGTCGGTTTTGAAGCATGTGGACATAATAAAGGCTGGATCTGGGAAGAACCGCCTGACAACTGCAGCTATTGAAGTAATTGGAATCCCGCCAGTCATAGACTATGTAAATGTTGATCACTCTGCTTTTACTGGAGTCAACATTACCAAGCCAGAAGGTTCTTTTTCTGTTAAACACTTGACAGTTCGTAGGAGCAAAGGTATAGGAGTGTTTATCAATTCTTCCTATGGTCTCGCTCACTTGGAGAACGCTAATATTCGAGAAAACGGCGATGATGGGGTGAAATATGTTGCTCATGATCTCAAACCAGAAGACATCAGAAGTAGGACGACGATCTTTGACTTTTGTACACTGCCGATCACTTCAAGTCAAACGTATCCGGTTTCAATTTTGGTGACTCAAAATTTCTATGCAACCAATTCAAAAGAGTGTGGAAAGTACTTTATTACTCGACCAGGATATGTTCTGAATGTAATGTTTGACCATTTTTCTACGAACAAAAACGAATCGGCTAGAGTAGATGTTTATGATGGGTCCTCGTCTTCAGATAGACTGTTAACATCATTTCTGGTCAGGAATTATACGCGCCATCAAACTGTTACAAGTTTTAGAGGAAGAATATATCTTCAATTTACCGCTGAGGCAAGAACGGATGTTACGGGCTATATGAGGATCACTACAGGGCGCTATAAAAGTTATGACTTCAACGTTACAAACTCTGTTATCGAAGATAATGGAGGAAGAGGTGTTGCTACAGACAACGTCAGATCTTCAGTGCATGTCCATGGAACAACAATATCCAACAACGGTCATATAGCTGGAATTCATGTTACGAGTGGAGCGGCCGATGTCAATGTTACTAGCAGTAAGATCAGCTTCAATGCAGGCGATGGTATTAATATCACATACTATGGGGGAAACAGAAACATTTCCCATACGTCCATCGCTTCTAATGAAGGATATGGTTTTGCTGTGTGGTTGAATGAGACCACTGATATCAAAAGAAAAGAGTACATCGCTATAAATCAGTCTACTACTATTCAGTACTCCCAAATCTTTAATAATCTTGAAACTGGAGTCAGACATGGCAACTTTTGTGGCGACATCTATATCAATATTACTGGAACTCACTTCAATGGGAGCTATGGAAATGACATGGATATACAATCTTGTTGGTTCCCTATAGAAAATGGTGGTAAAGGAATGTCTCTTCAAATTGGTCATAATAGGATAGAGAACAGCAATAGAATAGGTCTTTTGATCTACCCGGTCTTAAACGTGAAAGGTAGAATCGAACATAATCATTTCACCAAAGGATCAAGAGGCTCGATTTACATTGGGAACCCTCAATGGGAAGAGTTCAATTTACTCCCAGCTCATTTAGTAATTCAGAACAATTACTTTTCAAAGAACACCGGTCAGTTTGTGGTTTCTTTAGGACTCTCTACTTATACAGACCGAGACGTTCAGTCCATTCTGTTTACGAGGAATTTTGTGCGACAAAACAAAATTGAAGAGCCATTTGGTGGGATCGATGATGGCACTGAAAAATCGCAAGGATCAGGGCGTCTTAAACCGAGGTCCAAAGTAGCAGCTGTGCTGGTCATTTCATCATCAAACATTGACATTTACCGGAACATCATTGCTAATTTGGAATCAAAGTACGAAATAGGATCTCAACTCACCGACCAAAGTCAAGTCATCAACGCCACTTACAACTGGCTTGGTAATACAAATGAAGAAATAATTTTCCATAGATTGTTCCATAGGAACCATAGGTACAATCTAGCAAAGATCGAATACATTCCATTCCTTCTCCACAACACGAATCCAGGAACCAACACTGTTATCTCATTGCCCATGTTCGTCCCAAAATTTATTTCTGAAGGGAGCAATCAAATTGGTGGTGAAGTCGATGGGGAAGAAATCATCCCAACAGGAACTTACTATGTCCACAAAGACATTAATGTTCGACCTGGTGGAAAGTTGAAGATTCAACCTGGAGTAGTGTTAAACTTCGAACCGAGCGTTGGAATTATGGTGGCGGGGAAGTTAGAAGCCAGGGGCAGACATCAAGATGATATCCTTTTCACATTGAAAAAGAAGCCTATCATGGGAGAAGGGAATGCTACTACATTCGATGAGACTACAGACACGGAAATGTTGGAGTCGCAAACGGAAATGGTAGACAGTCCAAATAACCCAGGAGTCAGCGAACACCCTGAAGTTCATGTCAGACTTGTTGGGAGCAATGTTGGGAAGAACGAAGGAAGACTACAAGTCTATGTCAATAAAAGATGGGGAACTGTCTGTGACTACGGATGGACAATAACTAACGCGGCTTTAGTCTGTCACCTTCTTGGCTATACACTCAATCCATTTGATTGGAGAATATTAAGAGCCGATATGCCTTCGCTTGGAACTACAGAAGACGTGATCTTATCCAATGTTCAATGCACAGTTCATGATACAAATATCCACAGTTGTAAATCAGAGAAACTAGATTTAGGAGAGTTCCAGAACTCTTGCAATCATGACAATGATGTCGGAGTTAGGTGCTTTGAAGGTGCCTGGGCTGGTCTGCGATTCAGTGCTATTTCAGAAAGAGCTGATCTTCAACATGTAACTGTTGAGAAAGCTGGTCTGTTCGACTATGCAACCAATGCTCTCCGACCAGCTATTCAGATGGATTTCGCCCACCATAATCTAGATAACATTCGCGTCGTTGACAATCTTCATGACGGTTTAGGAGTTATTTATTCAGACATTTACGGGGGTAGCTCAATCAACAATGTTATGAATTCGGAGTTCACTATGAACGGTAGAAATGGAATAAGTCTCAAGCAACTAGGTCTAAGAGTTGATAAATCGCTTATAAGAGGAAACCAGGGATCTGGAATCTTCCATGACCCAGTAATATCTTCATTAGAGCAGAAAGAGCTGGCCGGATGGTTTAAAATTCCAAAAGATTTCAACTCTTATGATTCCAACTATAGTCCGTTGAGAATCCCTCAAGACACACCAAGTGATATTTCTCTGGGAAGTTGGGAGACCAAGTTTATCGTCACCGAAAAACATTATGGAGAACAGAATCTAACTAAATCAATTAAGATTAGTTGTTCTCCTGGATATGTTGTTGGAATTCAGTTGTTGAATCCAATAGCCCGTAACTCCACAGAAGAAATTGTGATCTTTGACTCCCAAGACGCTAATATGAATTCCTATGTTTGGATTTTAAGTAGAGATCTATCGACTTTCCCTGTAGCGAGCAGCGGGTATGGAATAATTTTGAAATATTCCAGTGGTAGTAAAGCTACCGGAGGAACTGTCCTTATGGTGAGTACTCTCCTGGCGCCCGAGCAAAACATTGCCAAGAGAATAGTAAAAGCCACTCCGCCAACTCTCTACGTTCAACATACTACAATTCAAAGAAATGCTAGAGGAATATCTGCTAACTATTACAATAGATACTATGGTGACATAAATGAGCTCTACTTAAGGAAAGCCAATGAATCCCTAAAACTCTACAACGTTGAAATATCTCACAATCAACATGAAGCAATGTTGATTAGAGCTCCTTTCTGGGATGTTCATGTTAGTAACTTATCTGAAGTTACTATCCATTTGAACAACTCTCACATCTACAACAATGGCGAAGGAGTTAAACACATTTCCAGAGATCTTCGGTCTTCCAATAATCTATTCCACTATGTTCTTCAGGGAACTATTTTCGAAGACAATAGATTAGGAGGAATCGACGTTTCACTTCCGTACGTTTGGCAATACAATGAAAACTTCACCCACAGTGTTTTCGTTGGAAATACAACATGGCGGCAAAACAGGAATTTCAAATTCCTTGTTCGAGGACATTTCGCCCGAGTAAACTTGACCACCAATATATTTATGGATAATAGATGTGAAAACGGACTCATTGCTTTGGATGGAATGGAAAAGCAGATTCGCTACGAGTACAACAAGATCACAAACAACAACTGCAAGTTCATAATGGAATTCCGAGCAGACAGTTTGAGTGAAATTCTCGGAGAAGTTCCAGCTCTTGTTAGTTTCAATGATATCCAAGGAAACTATTACAACAAATCAGCTGCGATCATGATGACCGAAAGAATGAGATTCCTGAGAACATATTCAAAACAACCGACCACAACTATTCGTCTGAATGGCAATCAAAATGTTAGGATTTACAAGAACCTGTTCATAGACAATACTTTAGAGTATGAATTGGTTGCAGGAGTGAGATCAGCTCGTCTGAACAATAAACTCTATGCATCAGAGAATTGGTGGGGTACCACAGACTCCAACAAAATTGAAAAGAAAATCTTTGACTTTGATGATTGGAACAATTATGCTGAGGTTAAATTTCGACCTTATTTGATCAAGGACGATTTCGACTCCAGTATTTCCATAGGATCAGAAGAGCAAAGCCGGAGGAATGAAAAAATAGAGGACGTAATCGTAGAAGAAGGAGGTGGAAAGGTTTATCAAGACATGACATTACGAAATAGACAGGAACCCTACCTTTTTACAAGGGACTTAACAGTTATGCCAAATATAACTCTTAAAATAGATCACGGAGTTGAGATGCAGTTCGCATCAGATGTTGGTATTCTAGTTCTAGGAACCTTGCGTGCTATAGGCTACAAAGAAAGTCCTATTGTGATGACATCCATCGAGAACAAAAACAAAGCTGAAGAGTTTAGAAGTCGAAGATCCATTGAGAACATGAACATTAACTATTACGAGTCAATTAGACTCTGCACAAACCGAAACTGTACCAGTAATGAGATCGATGATAAACATGAAGGGTTTTTGGAGTTCTTCAACCACACAACTCTCCAATGGGTTCCGATTTGCGACCATCGTTTCACTGAGAGAAATGCCCAAGTCGTCTGTCGTGAGCTAGGCTTTGATCCTCNCATCGTTTCACTGAGAGAAATGCCCAAGTCGTTTGTCGTGAGCTAGGATTTGATCCTTTGGATGTTTACTACAGTTTTGATAATCGCCTTGAGTTCCACACCAACTCNGAGTTCTTCAACCACACAACTCTCCAATGGGTTCCGATTTGCGACCATCGTTTCACTGAGAGAAATGCCCAAGTCGTCTGTCGTGAGCTAGGCTTTGATCCTCTGGATGTTTACTACAGTTTTGATAATCGCCTTGAGTTCCACACCAACTCATTGACAAGAATTTGGTCTTGGGTTCAACCACTAGAATGCCGCGGAGATGAAACTAGATTTGAATTCTGTCCAGAACGTCTAAACGGTCAACTCTATGGAAGACATCACGAGTGCAGATGGGATGATAAGTTTGTGTTTGTCAGTTGTACAGGAACACCAGAGGAGAAACCATTCTGGGGAGGCATTAGATTTGCTTACCCTGGATTTGAGTCCTCTTTGATGGAACATTTCCACGATAGTAACCAAGGAAACAGATTCTGGAAGAAGGAGAGCACTTTGGAATTCGTAGAGATCCGCAACGCAGGAATCCTTCATGGAGAAAAATCTCCTGCCATACAATCAATTTCAAAGAATCCAAAAATCGTGTCTGTAAAGATCGATAACACAGCTTACCATGGAATAAACCTTATTGCGCCAACAGAAAGCGTCGATCTTAGGTTCCTCNTTGGAATTCGTAGAGATCCGCAACGCAGGAATCCTTCATGGAGAAAAATCTCCTGCCATACAATCAATTTCAAAGAATCCAAAAATCGTGTCTGTAAAGATCGATAACACAGCTTACCATGGAATAAACCTTATTGCGCCAACAGAAAGCGTCGATCTGAAGTTCCTTAATATTAGCAACACTTTAGGCCAAGGATTGAATGTAATCTCATTGACCGGTGAAGGAAGGGAGTCTGATGAATCAAGCTTTACACCTTTGAAGTCTTTGGATCTTCCTTACAGTCTCTACTCTTTCATAGACATTTGTGATCCATCGAAAGTTATCACTGTTGAAGAAAGGGTCATATTGTATTACAAATATGACAACAATCCAGTGAACTGCGTGAAAATATTCAACTCTAATTTTTGGGTGAAACCGGTAGGATTCAGACTCTTGCAGTCAAATCTGTTCAATCATTCAAAGGAATATGGAAGAACTGATTCAATTAGACTTTATGATGGAGATATTTACAACGTAACTTCAGTCTTTATCGATTCTATTGAAGCAGAATCAGGAAACAGCCACAAATTCTTCAAAACTCAGGGACCAATTATGAGTGTGAGGCTGATTGCAAGTGGTGCTTCTTCTAATCATGGGTTCTTTGCTGAAGTTGTTACAGTTCCCATTTCATCTATTGGTTTTAGTAAGTATTTTGGTTGTTGAAATTAAAGCACTTTTTCTGTCTGTCTGTAAACTTATTGTCTGGTTTTTGG
>JXPG01078683.1:0-16029 GCA_001015175.1 Megaselia abdita | reverse complement strand
AGCAAATTTTATCAGATTCTCAAGTTTGATACCGCGTTTTAAAGGTACTGCAAAGGCCATCAAGCCTCCGTGATTACTTCTTGGAATTTCTGTATGCAGTGGCGTAGGGACGCGAAAAACAGTAAAATGACATATTAAAAATTGACATTTGAGTGCATAACTTCGTTATCTGGACCCATTTAGAGTCGTGTGGTACATTATTTTGAAGGTACTAATAAGACCCATCATCTTTTAACAACATTTTGGGAATACATGGGCGTAGGAAAGGGGCAATTAAATCAAAATGTGGATAACTTCGTTATCTGGAATCATGTGATACATTATTTTGAAGGTACTAATAAGACCTACAAACCACCATCAAAATTTTGAAAATACATGGGCGTAGTAAAGAGGCAATTGGAGCAAACGTAGCGTAAGCCTTAACGGAACACATTTTTAAGAACTTAAGAACAATATTATATAAACTTTTAAGCACTTTGTCATGTATTAAAATTTTTAAAACTATAATTTTGACATTTAAAAAATTAAAATTAATTAATTATTTTTGTTAAAGTTAATATTTTGATGTTAAAACTAAATGACAAAGTTATCTATTTCCAAAAATTGCTCTAAGAAGAAAATTCTATTTGAGTTTAAAGTCAAAAGTCGAAAATATGTTAATAATACGTGATTAAAATTTGAATTCCTTAATAGTAAATAAATCTTAAACAAGAAAGTTGGTTAAAAGGTTCTTCGCTCCATTTATCACAATCTATATAAATCTAATTTCTTTCAACTAAAATTTCCGTTCGCTTTGGTTACTCCAGAAACATCGTACTAACATCTGTTGTCAAATATTTAATTTTCTATGAAGATATGTGGCAGATATTTTTTAAAAGAAGTATAATTGTAGTTGAAAAAATTTGGTATCAAATTTGTTTCACTATTTCTTACTTCCAATGTTTTTATACAACTTTCATCCTCTGCTGTATTTATTATAACATTTGCGTACAGTATATACATGAAGAGGCATAGCGTGGTGGTTATTCCTACATACAATGTCTTTAGTTTTATAGTCTATTGTACTAGTAGACTTACGCCAAGCTACATCGCACGCTATATATTCTTAAAATCTTGTTTTTTTATACAAATGTGTAAAATTGTAAAATAATTAATAGTATTTTAAACTTTAAGGTAGTTGGTTTGCATTGGTGTTTAGGTAGTTGGTTGGTGTAGGTGCTAGCACTCTTGCCTTCCATCTGACGATTCTGAGTTCGATCCTCAGTGCACACGTCAGAATTTGCAGATATACTACCTGACGCCACCCCCGTCGTTTCGATGTTGATGACATAAAAGGGTACCTCTAATACAATCGTTAAAATAGCACACAGCTCATCATTGACTCTATTCAGAGGAAGAGGGAAAACTAACAACACTGATGTAGAAAAGTAGCTGGTAAACACATAGGAAGAAAACATTCCTTAATATCACTGTTTCACATTGAGTCACCTTTTAGCTCGTTTATCTTTAAGATGTTTAAATTCCAAGAAACGCAAGTCAATTCAACAAAGTCAAACCAAGAAGTGTTACAACTCTTTAATATGAGATACAGACAAGTACAAGGTTTGCTTCAACACCAAACTATAAAAGAAAAACTTTTCCTATCCATGTCTGTTCAGATTCACGCACGACTACCAAATGCTATTTTTTCCAATCCTTAGAAAAGAGATGTCACGCTCGATTTTTTCCCTTTTAATAGTATATTATCTGTTGCCTTATTCGCATCACATTCACCCTGACCTTGACTAAAGTATAATTTTTTTAAACCAGTCATTATGATTTGATATGGTTTAGATTTACTTACTCACTATACTATTAAAAAGTAAGTAATTACAAGTTTCCTGGTCTTATTTCAAGAAAATTATAGAGCACAATGATAGTTATTATGTTGATTAGATTTATAACATCTAACGCTTTTTGTGTTATTTTCAAGAGTAAGTCATTTTACTCATTGCTTCTTTTAATTGAGACGTTTGGTCTTGATTGATGATGAAATATGGGAGTAATGGTTCTATTATGTGGATGGGTATAATTATTTAAGACAGTTTGCTTACACGTGTAGATCCTGGTTGAATAAATACGGGATATTTTTATATTATTGGAAAACTTGAACGGATTCGATTTAATTTACTTACTTTTGATGGTCCTCCGATCCTATCTGGTTAATCGAAACCTATAGACTACCGCTCTCCACATCTCTCGGTTTGTGTCTTCCACTCATTTCCTTCACACACTGGACCGTAGATCATTCTAAACACTTTTCTCTCAAAAACATCAAGCGGATTTCTGTCTGCTCCTGATAATGTCCAAGATTCGCATCCATATATCAGGACCGGTATGATGAGAGTCTTGTAGATCTTCAGCTTGGTATTGGGCCTAACAAATTTGGACCTTAGGACTCTGTGGAGCCCGTATAGTGTTCGGTTTGTCCTGCATGATCCTACGTTGGATTTCTAGTGTGATGTCATTGTTAGAGCTGACGGAACTGCCAAGGTACGTGAAATCCTGGACTGACCCGAAGTCATCAGACCCAATCCGGATGTTGTTGAATTGCTTTACTAGGAGTGCCATTGTCTCTACTACTTTACTAATGTTACTGTTCTTCATTTCCTCCACGTGCCGCGAATCGATATCAATATCATCGGCGTATTTAAGAAGTTGAGAAGATTTCACGAAGATGTTCTTGTCAGGCGCTCGAACATAGGCCCTTCTGACAATGATTTCCATACAGATGTCAAACAAATCACAATAAAGAGCATCTCCTTGCCGAAAACCTCTTGATGTTGTGAAAGGTTCCGATGGTTTTCCTGATGTACAAACGGCATATGTCATCTGACATTGTTTTATGAGTCTCTTCGGGATACCCAATTGGTTCATTGCAGTATATAGCTCATCTCTAATGATGTAGTCGTAGGCTTGTTTAAAATCTATGAACAGGGGGTGGGTGTCAATCTAAAACTCTTTTGTTTTTTTTTTTAGAATCTGACGCAAGGTGAAGATTGGTAATGCTTATATAAACATATTATGTCATTGATATACGGTTTTAGGCGCTCACACAGAATAAAAGACATGGTTTTATACGCAGCGTTGAGTACACTAAATCCTCTGCAATTCTTGCACCCCGTTTTATCGGCCTTTTTGTAACTTGGCAGTTGCAGATTTGACCATATTTCTTGAAAAAGATGTTGCAGATGCTCCACAAAACTCTCTCCAGCGATTTTAATGAGTTCCGCCTGAATTCCATCGGACCTAGCTCTCTGGTTGCGCTTCAACCTATGGCCGCTAGGATCTCGTTGAGTGAATGAGGTTCTCCAAGTTTTCCGGTGCCGATNTGACCATATTTTTTGAAAAAGATGATGCAGATGCTCCACAAAACTCTCTCCAGCGATTTTAATGAGTTCCGCCTGAATTCCATCGGACCTAGCTCTCTGGTTGCGCTTCAACCTATGGCCGCTAGGATCTCGTTGAGTGAATGAGGTTCTCCAAGTTTTCCGGTGCCGATGAGCTCTCTTGTGTTTCCGTTGAAGGTGAATCGTCGTTGTTTTGTTCAAGGAGCTTNGAAGGAGCTCCGCGAAATACTCTTGCCATCTATCGAGAAAGTCATCGTCGTTGGATTTGTCGTTGCTGAAAATTGCGGGCGATGCGTACCCTTCCGATCGAACTCAAAATCGTCAGGGAGGAAAGCTAGAAGCAACCTACTCTAACCAACTACCTAAAGTTTTAAAGTATTATCAATGATACACAATTTGAAAAACAAATGATTACAATCTATAAATTAAATAAGTATAGCCTAGTCGTCATTAAAAGACTTCCCAAAGAACCATTAAAAGGTATACAAAAAAGCATAGCCATGTTGTAAGTAGCTTAATTTTGTCTAAACAACACGACACGACAAAAATATGTTGTTAAATTTTTTTTAGTGAAACATGTATACCAGTTATATCTCCATGTTGCTGCTGTAGCTGACAGATGCAACGTGAGTCTGTTTTGTTGGGTTGTAGATTGTTTAAAAGTTGTTACCTTCAAATTCCTTTTGGCCCACCTGAAAGCTGAAAGCATACAAGATTGGAGGAGAACCAAACTAAACCAACCATCCACTTCAATTTCATATTCATGAACTTGTTACTCCGAGTTAAAAACGAAAACCATCCAAATTCAGGTTCCTGTTATATGCAAATTATGAGAGGTAGAACGAAGAGTGCTTGGCAAGTGTAGAGCTTGAGAGGATTAATTCATTTTCTCTTCTCTGCCTTCCGAAAATTAAGGTTAAAAGGAAGGGTTTGATGTTGTTGGCCCAAAACAAATTAATTTACATAAACAGAAAGCAACACACAACGTTTTTGGTGAAATATATGCTTATCTGGTATACTTTTTTCTCTATACATTTTCAAGATGACAGTGACATACTTGCATTGGCAATAATGAACATTTTCTGAAATTGCGTTAATGAAAGTATTTTATTTTAGTGAAGATTTTCTTTGTAAATATAATATAGAGTTCCCAAAATGTTGAGGATGTATATACATTATGTACAAGAGACATTAACACATACCTTTTTGAAAGTTAAGCTCCTAGGTCTCGGGCTCAAACTAGCGCCATCCCTTGGACAACTAAACCCCAACACCAACATGATCTAGGTGAACGTCTACATGTACCATCTGATTGCATTGAGAATACTCTTTTGGATGGAGCATTGTCGTCCATTCTTGCTATATATCTTGTCCACCGAAGACGCCACATTTGGATCTTCTCAACTACATTCGGGGGGTTAAATAGTTGGTATATCTCGTGGTTGTAGGGTATCCTCCATTCAGCTTACACCCATAAGGTACCGAAGATAATTCGTAGCACTTTTACAGAGAGAACTCCTTCGTCTTTTGATGTTAGGTTCCAGAATTCTGCACCATACAGAATTACTGGCAAGACGAGCTCTTTGTAAAGCATTGAAGAAGACGCGACAGTGCGTATTCATGTCGAAAACTTATCACAGTTTATATTTTGATTGAGGTTTCCCCAGCGGCTTTGACTACTCCATGTTTTCCGCAATGTCATTTTGCATAGTTTGATCAGCTTGCTTGGGATGGCAAAATGGTTCATTGAGTGGGATAGCTCATCTCTGATTGTGGTACGCTTGTTGAAAGTCGATGAAGAGGTAGTGTATATTGACTCGGAATTCAAAATCTTTCAAAGTCTTTTCCAAAATCTGTCTGAGTGTGAAAGTTAATCGGTTGTCGACTTTCCAGGCTTGAAACCGCTGTCACCTTTTTTAAAAACCGGGCAGATGATGCTAATTCTGTCATCTCGACCCTGTCACAGAATTTCAGAAGCAGCTTGAAAGAAAGCCCTGCTGTTTTCAACAGCTGATCTACCTCTGATCTTACAGGGACATCATCGTTGTTTTTAAAATCATATGTTGTTCCTTAGCCTCTGGATAGCTGATCTACCTGTGATCTTGTGGGTGGAGGGACATCATCGTTGTTTTAAAACTCATATGATGATTGTTTTTCTGCTTATTTTGGGTACTGCTTTTTAAATCGCTCAGCCGCTCTGAGAAAAACTCTTCCCATCGCTTGATGAATTCTTGTTTTCCGACTCCGTGTAAGGACAACATGTTGTCACCGGACTTTCGTTGTCTGTTGACGTTATAGTAGAACTTATGAGCCAAGTTCCTGTCCCTCATAAATTCTCTCCCCTCTTCGAACTGATATTTTTTGAAACGCCTTTTCTTCAGTCTTGCCAATTTTACAACCTTTTTTCTTTTGGATATAAACGCCTCTTTGGTTGATTTGGCAGAAAGTTTTGAGTACCCCTTGTCTAGTTGGTCGTAGAAAGTCTCTTTGGTCTCATCAGTATCTTCCTCTGTGGTGGCGTAAGCACAAATAATGCTGGTATTTTAGAGGCTTCCTAGTATGCGAAGTATGCATAATCGCTTGTTGATATATGTCCATCGAGCTACACAGTACCTTGCCTGTCTGCGAATGGCAAAACCAACTTCGGCTTTTTGTATTTTAAAGTGGCAACTATAGTATACATTGCTTCTTGGTTCAGTCCTCTATTTTTCCTGTTCCGTTTTCGTATCCAAGGCATTGTGATGCTCCCATAGTCAGCTGTAAATGAGTGAAAAATGTGGAAAAAATACTTGTAATTTTTGCATACGCAAGTTGGTAAAGAACTTACGCTTCGTAATCATATTTTTGTTTAAGTGGGCAATTTATTTACAAATGTTAGAAAAATACCTATATCAAAAAATCATTAATTAACAATATCCAAATATTGTAGACTATTCTTAAAGACATAGCCCACCTGTCAAAATACTTGGCTTGTAATAAAATATTTCTGTATAATAATCAATTCAAATAAAAATAAAAAAGTAATACGGGAATTTATATTGGTATTTGTCTTTATTGGTATTTTAAATATACTTATGATGTAGGTGTTTTCATGTAAATATTGGAGTTTTACTTACTTAATAGAAGAGTTTTTCTACAGATGTTTGATAGGTATTAACTCCCTTAGGAGTTTTTAATCATATTTTTGTAGGAGTTTCTATTTATTAATTAATTTACCCTATGTAGGAACTTTACTTATAACTCACACTTAAAATAAGTTGGCTACACATTTTAATGATCAGGATTTAATTGCAGTCATCATTTACATATTTCAATGAGTAGGTTACACATTAAAATATGAAGAACAAAAAAAGTGTATGAGTGTCAAAGGATATTTTATATGTCTTTCATATTTAAAATGTGTTTTATTTCTTCATGGTTATGAATATACATTCAAAGTCAGGCTTTTGTTGACTCCGAGGTAACACATTTCAATCCTTCTATGTGGAGCAAATTGTTTTTATTCTTTTTTTTGTTATATTTAACTTAAAATTTTATCAACTGTAATGAATCTGAAAAAAGACATAAATTAATATTCACAATAATAATATATTCATCTTCCCTTCTCATGTCCATATATCAAAATAAATACCCTTATCATAAATGAAATCCATGATGACACAAAAACCTTAAAGCAATAGCAATAAATTAAACTTTGACAACTTTACAACACATTCTGTCTGACATATGAAATCCTAATTGAATAAGTTTGTCGAGTCGATTCATATTCCAATCTGTAAATATCATTGATTGCTCAAAGTTAATTTTCTTACACTTCAATAGCTTTCATAATCATCATATTTCCTTGTCGTTAGTGGTGTTAATTTATGACCTATCTCGAATATTAAAGTATAATTACATTTTCAACTAACGATAAAAAACGGAACGTGCTGAACAGTGAACACTGAAAAGAATGAAGGAAGGAGAAAAATCTTCTACCTCCTGTATACCATTATTCTACGAAAACGAAACCAATAGCAAACATTTAAAATTTCAGAAGACTGTTCTTTCATTCCACCAAAACCAACCATACTGCACTGCAAATCCAACGAACTAAAAAAAACCTCTTCCATGCATTTGAATTCGAATAGTTTGAAGCCCTAGGATATTCTGTTTATTTTCTGCACTTTCAGATTTTTTGGTGGTTATTTAGGCAATGCTTCTCTTGAAAGTTACTAGGGAAAGTAGAGGTTTTAACTTCATGATAATAAATTAAAATGGGATCGAACCAAAAGAGAGTCATTCGTATTGGTGAATTCCAAAATTTACTGCCTGAAAATCAGAGAAAAACAGAACAAAACAGTGTTCGCAGCTACATCATCTCATTTGTTCAATTACAACCGCCAAGAAATTGCACTGCAAGAGACACTCATAACACAAAAACGTGAGTTAAATGAAGTCGCGTCAGATAAAGTCTTATGAGCTGGACATCATCTCATTTGTTCGCTTATATACATTGAGATCTCTCCATCCTATTCAATAGACAGCCTTATCATTAAATGTAAGTTCCTCGTATTCGCGACTCTTAATCGTCTCATAACTTTCCGTTGTAATCCAATCACTAAGCCGCTAATTTAGCTTAACACGTCTTTTGAGTCGAACCTTCGTTAGCTCTATGGAATTCTAGTATATATCTATAACCGCGAGTTAATTTTAATAGCGACTCTCAGTGGACTTAACCGTCTCATGATTTGGACGTAAACTGCGTGTTCAGCTTAAGCGCGACAATTTAAAAACTTATCTCAGTTGTTCAAATATATCCATCAAGAAATTCTTGTTCAAAAGAACCTCATAACAAGATAACATGAATTCCGCGGAGTCGCGACTCGAACCGTCGTCGTAAGCTCCATGAAATCCCCGTTCCATCGATGCACATATCAATAAGCCGAGAGTTCCGTTTATCCATCCATTATGATTTCTAGATCCCGTCGACTCCTGATTTGAATTGTTCGTTAGTCCAATAAATTCGGAGCTGACATTAATAAATTCCGACTTACGCCTCTCATAATTTTTGTTACCAGTATTTTCTTTAAAAAAAACTATTTCACACAATGAGCCAAAGGTGCCCCGACGATCGAATTCAGGATCGTCAGATTGGAAGACGAGAATGCTAGCTCCTAATCCAAACAACTACCTAATATTTTCTAGTAACTAGTATTTTAAAACGACGAAATCTTCTAATAGAATTCTCACTTCAAAACCTTATAATTTTCATGTTCTACCTTGCCTCATATCATTTTCAAGAGAAATTTCTCGAAGTGCATCAAGCTTTCAAAGTTTTTTTTCCATCTCTCACTCATTCCTTCTCTCCAATCATTCACGATTCAAATTATTTTCATATCTCATTTTTATCCAAATTGTTTTCATCTACACGATTTTGGTGAACACTGGTAAGGAAGGTTTTAACATACTAGTTTGAGTTTGTGCTATTTCCGCCGTTTATGTCTACATTCATATCCTCTAGTTTAAAAGAATAACACTCACCAGAGTTTTATATAAACATTGTCCACAGTTGAAATGAAATAGTTCTCAAATAATCAGGATCTATTTTTTTGATATGAAAAGAAATCTTACAATAATTGGTTGACCAACACGCGATATATACCAGTGTAACGTGAAAAGTGATGAGCTGTTTATAAAAATGGTCACGATAGAGTTTTAGTGTCAACAGCAATTTAAAACACAGTCAAGAAGGGACTTTCCCAATCCAAGAGATAATCGTTCAATTGCCCCCTGCAAAGGCTACTATAGTCTATGGTTTTCAGAGTACACAATCTTCCCTTGTTTGCTCTCATTTCAACTAAAAACCCTTTACGTAGCTGCAACCGAATCTCATTACTATGAATCGATGACATTTCCAAAATATCGTAAGTCTCAAAAAGTAGGTTCGCAAAATACATATTAGCCGCAAACAGACGATGTCATGGATTTTCCGATTACTGCGAAAATTCTAAAAACCATTTTAATTAGACCGAACGTTTTCAGTATCAGTTTTCAGTTGAATTGAGATTTCCATGTAAATGGTCTTTATACTCTCCGATGGAAAACGGCATCCACAGTTTTATTTTATAGGAAAGAGTCAAGCCTTTACCTGCCTGATGGTCGCGATAACTATAGAGTTGTGCTCGACCACATTTCATATAACTACCATCATTACCAACCATGATGCTGCTGATGTAGCAGGGTAAACTTATACAGTAAATAACCAAAATAATTGATTGAAGATTAAAATGAAAGATAGAAATCAATTTGGCCAAAAGCGATCAACAAACGATAAAACTGTTTAGATTGTAGATACTGACGGTTTTTGTTGTTGGTTGTCAGAAGACAGAGAAAAATGCAATCTCAATTTTCCACTATTATAACCATTTTTCTTCCATTTTCTCCCAAACACAACCATTAAATTAAATAGACATGCAAATACGATAAATGCTTCTTTTACTCTTGGAAATGCTCATTGTACAATATTGTTGGTCGAATGAATGAATAGCAAAAGCAGCTAAGACCAGTAAAGACTCAAGCTGAGATAACCATAGACAATATGCTAATGAGATCCTTTTTTCTCTTTTTTCTTTTTAGTGTCGTTACATCAGTGTCTGTTATTTTGAATGGCGATGAAAAACCACAATTTACTGATGCAGTTGGTAAGAAAGTACCGAAGCCTGCAGCTCCAATCGTTGCTAGTCCAATTGACCTACTCAACCCAGATAGATATGAATTTTATACATTCGATGATAATGGCGAATTGGTGAAACGATTGATGACTATGCAAGAGATTCAAAGTATTGTTGCTAATGGAGATGGTGAAGGTCCAGCTATTATACATACAATGACTCTGGATGACAAGGACCCCGAGAAAAATGTCCATGATATTGTTGCTAGTGTACAAAATGTTCTAACAAAAGAAGTCGAAGACAATAAAAATAATACTAATGCCACACCAATTTTTGATACGCCCGACGTATCTGCTTCCTGGGCTCAAATATTACCAGCAATTTTCGGTAACACGGGCGGAAGTATTTTCCCTCAAAGCCGTCCACAACAAGTTGTAATGACACCAGACAGTGACGTTGTGGAAGCCACAACCAAACCACATAAGCCACGTCCAAAACCAAGCAAAAAGAAGCCTAGCAAGAAGAAGCCAACTACAAGTAGACCAATTGCCTTAGAAATTGAATCTGATCTGATAGATCCAGACAACAAACCACCATCCGATATCACTGCCGAAGACTTCATGGCGCCAACACCACAAAAAATATTTATCAACAATGAAGAAGTTTTGGTGTCAACTACCAAGAAACCAAAGCGACCAAAACCAACGCGTAAAACTACTACATCTGATGGAACAGCAACAAAATTCATCAAACGTAAAAAGACAACGACTAAAGCTCCAGTTACCGAAGTATATGTAGCAGTGGAAACAACAACCCCTAAAGTCACAAAGCGTAAGAAGACAACAACTAAAGCACCCACTGTTATATCATCCACCACCACAATATCTACAACAACAGAGGAAGAAAAGCAATCAATTGTCGAAACCACAACCCGTAAAACAACTAAACCTAAAAAGACAACACTCGTACCAAAAACAAAAACGGANACCTAAAAAGACAACACTCGTACCAAAAACAACAACAACAACGATAGCTCCTATATCAGCAACCACAGAACGATTGTCAGTTGAAATTACAACCGCTAAAGTCACTAAGAAACCAAAGCCATCCAAGAAGAAAACCACAACCACTAGCACTACATCAACAACAACTACAACGACAACTGAAATGCCAAGAACAACAATATCTTCCTATACTACAACAACGACCACTACTACTCCAAGTCCATCCACACTCAGATCTGTCATTACAAAGGCAACCACTCCAAGACCAAGGCCTGTTTCCACAACAGTCAGTCCTCAAAGTGAAAGTGTTGAACTACCATCACCAGTTAAGTTCCAAAATTATATGGATTCAGGAATCGTACCATTACTTCACCGACCACCTTCGACAGCTGCCCCACCAAAACAACCCCCATCATACATGACGACATTTGAGCCTTTGGAGTCGGCTGAAATAGTTTCTAAGTATCCCAATTTAGCTGTTGAGACCACACTCATCACTGATAACCCAGAAGACACAAATACTAAGTTATCATTCAACCAGATAATGCAGAGCCTTACCCAAGAGCTTGAAAAGGATGAAGACATACTGGGCATGGAAAACAAAAAGCAAACCATTCCTGGCAAAGTCGATCCACTTTCAGAAGACAGTTCGGAAAATGTTGGGGAAACATCTCAAATTCAAAAGGTTGAGCCATTTATTGTTGAAGAGAAAACTGAGATAACTACTGAAGTTCCTGAATCAACCACAGCATATGATGAATCTGAAGAAACAACATTAAGAAGCGAGATTAGTGAAAGCAATGAGAAGCTATATAGTGAGAGCAGCGAAAAGAACTACAGTGAAGAAGTAGAGGAAGAAGCGACAACCAGAAGCCCAATAGTTCAAGAAGTTGATGAATATATTGAAAGCAATCGGCCAGATATGCCGGATATGGTTGACATTGATCCAGGATATTTAAACGCAGACTTTGAAATACCAGAACAAACTGCTGGAGAACATGTAACAGCTGGTTCAAACTACATGTCTGGTTTCCCTATGATGCATTACAATGAAAATGAGTCGAAAGATACTTTGGAAGACTCTGATGAAAACACAGAAGAAATCGATTCTTTGATGAGTAACTTTTTAAACCAAATGAATGAAAAAGATTCCTCAAATAGATTATCTGATATAAGTTCTATGAATGAAAGCTTTTTCAATGACATAACCACTGAAAAATTCGAGGAAACCACCACATCTCTTCCAGATCTCGAAAAGAGACCAAAAGATGAACCTAACGCTAATTATGAAGAAGAAATTCAAATCACCACAGAACAAAGTTTCCAAACGGAGTCCCCTGAGCCAACCACAATTAAGACCTTTGAAGAAGTGACGGCTTACTCACCTGAAATTACAACCCAGAAACCATACCTCGAACAGACAACACTTTTAGCATCTTCAGAAGAGTCAACAGAAGGTGAAACATCTGTAGTCTTAACTGACTCAGATATGGAAGAGAGCACAGAGAAGTTTGAGACCACTATTGACACTACCGAGCATATATCATACAATGTTGAGCCAGAGGAAGCCTACTTGAAACTCGGAGAAAATTTCCCAAAAACCTCTTCTTCATCCACAACTACAACTACAACGGAAGCTCCTTCTACTGCTGCTAAGACACTGCCAAACACCCGCAAGCCACAACCTTACCATAGGCCAAGCCTGGAAATTAAAAGGAAGCCGGTGGTTTACAGCGCTAACAACTTGAATAAACCAATGGTCCGACCCGCTACACTCAATAACCTTCAGGTAGTGAAACCATCAAGACCTCCTGTGAAATTAGATCCCACTCCAAATAGCTCCTTGGGACTGGAAGCCAGCACTTTGGGATTAGAAGATGATATCATGCAGTTTTCACATCTTTGCAATGAGTTGGCTTTTAGTTACTGGCGAGCAATCACATCCGAGAAAATAAGTTCCGCTAGAAGCTTGATCATCTCTCCATTCGCATTGACTTCTACTTTATCAATGGTGTTCTTAGGAGCCCGTGGAGGAACCTCAGGAGAAATGAACGAGATTTTGAAGCTTGATGACATGGTTACTTTCAATCCTCATTTGGTCTTCAAGAATGTTACTGATTCTGTTGAAAGAGCTGAAGATAGCGACATTGCTTCGACCTCGTTTGTTAGAGAGATTTACAGTGACAGAGGAAACGGAAAGATCTTACAGTTCTTTAAAGAAAAGATCCAGCAACTTTATGGTGGTCACGTTGAAGAAGTAAACTTTAACGTGGTAAACGATATTATTCGTAGGAGGACCAATGTTTTAGTTAAAAGACATTCTTTGGGAAAAGTGGCGGAATATTTGAGAACGAATAGTGTTTGGGTGAATGGACCCCTGGCCACTATTTCCGCCAATCTCTTCCAGACTGATTGTTCTAAAGGATCTATTCACGACAGAGACGGTGAAATGTTCTTCCAAGTACATCCTTCGATTAGACAAAGGCGACTAGTTCCTATCCCAGCTGTGGTATATAAGAGTGGCTTTACTGCGGGTTACTATCCGGAATTAGATGCTACTATTGTGGCTTTTGGAAATATTAAGGACACCGTTAGCACTATCTACGTGATGCCTGGTCAACAAGGAACTGCTGCTCCTGGAGATAATCTCGATAGACTAGAAAAGACTTTGATAGAAACTGCTATAACCAAGAATTCTTGGAACCATCTTTTGAATACTCTTGTAGAAAGGCCTGGATTAGAAGTTCAACTGCCAAGATTCTCTCATAGATCTTTCATTAATGCATCTTTGGGTCTACAGAAAATGGGTCTCAAAGGATTATTCAATTCAGATTACGCGGACTTGACGGGTCTCACCGGATCAGCTAACAAAGATGTGCACTTGTCAGATGTTATCCAAATCAACACGTTCAGTACATGTGCGGAGGACAAAATCGGAGAACACCACCATGTAGAAATGTATCCAGCACCACCTCTTCGTAAACGCAATACGGAAGTTATAGATAACGACTATGACTCATCGGAAAGTGTGTTAGATAGCGGGAAATCCTTCCAAACAGATGCATCTGGCAGAGGATTCTACGATGATTTATTAGAACCTAAATATCAAGAACTGCCACTACCACTACGACCTCGTCAAGCCAGAATACCAGACGCCCCCAGACTAAGATTCGATAAACCTTTTATGTACTTTGTACGACATAATCCAACCGGAATGATTCTGTTTATGGGTCGTTTCAATCCCAGGCTTCTTCCTTAGACAAACATCACCATCATATCACTCACAAACAACACAGAAACCAGAAAGAACATAATCCTCTCTGATTTATTGCTTTAAATTATTACTGTTATAAAAATAAATCTTAAGTTTTTTTATTTATCTCATGACAAAACCATAAAGTAAAAAAGAAATAAAGTTTTGCTGTGTTAAGGAAGGTCCTTAATCAAAGGTCAGAAGAATGATATTCTGATCCTTGATTGACGAACAACCAACTAGACAAACAGACACAGTTTCTTTTGGAATGAGATGATATTATTTTTATTATTTTTAGAAATTTAGTTTTAATTATTGACGATGACGATGAAGGAGGAAGAGGAAAGGATGGATGTCCTAAATAGAAACATCCTTACGAAAAAAAAGAAAACTGTATTTTAAGAACGAGGAGATAAACTTAATGTTCTGGAATTTATTATTTTTTAGATATGTTTTTTTTCTCTCAACTTTTTTTCTGTTCTTACTTTATTGTGTTTTTTATAGTTTTTTATAAATAAATTTAATTAGAAAGTTAACAAAAGACAGTAAATAAATTTTATATTATTTTTATATGTAGTTTAAAGAAATTTGAAATTCATTTGATTTTTGACAAATAAATTAATATTAATTAATTTGGTTTTTGTTTTATTTTTTGGAGTGGAGAAGAATTTCTATAGATCTATATACTTGGAGAAAGGTTTCATCGAACATATTTTAAAATGTGTGAACAAATTTGACTTTTTAAGTTTTTTTAAAAATAATTTGATGTTGTTTATTTTCTTATCCGTCTGTTCTTTTGCAACTCAAATTTGAAGGGGTGGAAGCATTGTCTGATCTGAACAAGCGATATCGCTTTTTAAAGGTACTTAAAGGACGAGGACATCAAACCCTCATCATTATTTTTAGAATTTCTAAATGAAGTGGCGTAGGGAAGCGAAACAAGTAAAATCACTTTTAGAAAATAACATTTTAGTGGATAAGTTCGAAACATAAATTATTGTAGTTATTGTCCTCCAGTTGCTGACGCCCTTTGATTTTAGCTCCTCTTCTAAACAGTTCATCCTCTGATGGCTTTGCAGACCTCGCCTTCTTCTCCCATCAGGAACTGTAAAAGCGATCTCCTCATTATGCAAGCAGTATACATGTCTCAGCCATCTCAACGTTGAACGATGCTTTGACAGATAGGTCCTTAGATAATACGCAGTATTTTCCTCTCAAATACCCCTAGCAGGTGTTTATCTGATTTTAGCAATGTCAACGATTCGGTCCCATATACACCAGAACTGGTATTATGAGCGTCTCGTAGGGTTTAGTGGTTGAGCCATGCTCAACCTATAAAGTGAGCGATTGACGACCAAAATTCTCCGTCTGATGTCCTGCGTGATGTCATTGGTGGTGGTGACTAAGCTTCCCAAATACGTGAAATCGTAAACCACCTCGAACTGATGGACCTCAACCTTGATGTTATAAGACTATTGGTTGTTTCTGCTCGATATGAACTTTGTTTTCTCGACCCATTTTTTCGGCTGATGATTTTTACAGGTGATCTACTCGGATTTAGATTTTCCCAATATGAAACCTTATTGATATTCCTAAATGACATGATTGAGGAAAAGTTTCAGTCGCAACACATAAGATAAAAGATAGAATCTTATATGCAACATGCTAATACCTCAGTAGTTTTGACAGTCCTTCTTGTCTACTTTTTTATTAAAAACTTTTATTGAATT
>JXPG01078480.1:301-12796 GCA_001015175.1 Megaselia abdita | reverse complement strand
CCTGTTTTTTCTTTGAATTTTAGAGTTTTTTCAATACAATTTTAGTGGTATATTTTTTAGCGTGTAGAAAGTCGAATATTGTAACAACACCCCCATCGCATCGAGAGTGTAGTTTTCCCTTTTACCCTTCAGAGTAAGAATAATTTGCTGTCTCACCTGCCAGAGATGGTCAGTAATGGTAATGATAACTTTAATGCTAAGCTCCCGAATATCATCAACATTCCTTTCTTGACGCCTTGATTCTTCATCAAGTAATTTTGATTTGATGATTGTCAAATTCGGAAGATTATCTCTGGATTCCATTGCCATGATAAAATTGTCATAATAAAATGACTTTAATCAAATCTTCTGGAATGACGACTCCAAGATACGAAAGCTTCTCAATAATGCTGTTCAATTCTTGTACGTGATCTCGCATTTTGTTTCCATCAATGAACCTTAGCTTTATAAGTTTCTTCAACAAAGAAACCTTTTACGCTGGTCTTGTGGATATACAAATTTCTTCAATGAGAGTCCAGGTAGACGCTGAGGTTTTACAATTCTTTACGTGATTTAATTGGTTTACGCTAATATTTAAGAAAATGCTTGACTGCGCCTTTTTATCCTTTAAAACCCATTCACCTGGACTTGTGGATGGCTTTACTTTAGTTCCATTCGCCTATCCATCCCCATAGCTCCTGACTAATAAGGACGCTTTTCATGTGAATGCGTCAGGAATCGTAATTTCTTTCGTCAAATTTATCAATACTTTTGTTTCGATTTTAATGAGTTTTATGAAGATCGTGGTCGCGGTGTGTCAAGAGATGTTATCTCAAACTCAAACTTAATCACTCACTCAAACAATTTCCCACTTGATCATCCAGTAACTCAGGTGCTCAGGCACTTTTCCACTCACGACTTATCCATGCACACATTCCCTCAGACTCATCTACTGAGTCATACATTCAAATATCAATTTAAATAAATTTGGATGAACGCCCGGACGGACAAGGAATGTATATAATTATAAGATTAAGGTCCCCAAAAGTGGGATACTTCTATTGTATGGTTCCATTAATCTTCCACGAGGAAGTCTGTTGGATGTTGTAGGCAGTTGAAGATGTATTGCTAGGTGGTCGCGAATTCAAAACTGGTGAGTCTTCTTTGAAATGTTGGAAGATGATTTATGCAGCCCCTTTATTATGTGATATTTTCCTGATTTGACGCCGAAGGTTTGACTGTCTGATAATGGTGACGTTTTAGAGCATATATTGCGCTGTCAGCATATTGAGAAAATTGGTCTTCATCGGATATAGCATGAGTTTGTGATGGCACGTAAGGAATCATTTTCTGCTCTCTGAAGCTTCCAAATAATTCAACGTACGCTTGCCGATCTTGTAGATAATTTGCAACTGGTGACGAAAGCGATATAGGCCTATATACGATCTTCCTTGATCGTTGCCCTTCCTGGTTTTGGAATGGGGATGATTGGTCCGACATTTGGGAGGACAAGTGTCTTCATGAACAGGCTTAGCTTGTTAGGTAAGCTGTCGCAATGGTACCCATGTGTTTCATCGTGATGGGGGCTATGTTGTTGATGTAGTAGCTTTATTACGTGTACATTTAAGAAATAAGTAATGTCACATGGTTTTGTCCAAATATTTTCTGCTCTTAGGTATGTTGATGAGTTGAGCAAGTGTGGTTCTTGATGATCTTGGAAGTCATTTTTCCGACGGGTCGAAAAGGTTGTGGCCTTTCAATGTTGTCACTATAGTTGCCAATTGCATTTTCAACCGCTTCGGTGTGGAGTGTTTTAGTTACTGACATGCAAATTTCTTCCGTTGTGTGTTGTTGTTGTTGAGGTGAAAAGAGTTGAGATGGACTTTGGCATAGACAGTTGATGTTTCCGACCATTGAACCAATTATTTAGAGATAAGAGTTAATGGAATAACGCATTTGAGAATTGTTTGTTCCTGACATTAGTACCGAGCAATCATCAGCATATAAATTGTTAAATACCCATGAGTGGAAGTGGAAGTTTGCTCATGTAGATATTGAAGAGCGATGGCGACAGAACTTCTCCTTGTGGAACTCCTTGTCTTAGGTTTCTGTAGTTGGATTTGCAGTTTCTAAATTCGAAGGATTGTCTGCCTCTTAAATAATTTGAAATCGATCTCTTGTAGTTTTTTGGGATGGTTCTCTCAAGGATTTCATGGGAAGAATGCAATGATCAACAGCATCAAATGCTTTTGATAAGTCAATTGCTACAACGATGGTTCTGTGTGGAGGATTTGAATCCATCGGAGAGTTTGTGAGTAATTTGTTGGAGCGCTGTAGTTGTGAAGTGCAATTTCCTGAAACCATGTTGAATCTTTTGCGGTTGCCTGGTAATTAGAGATGTGGACATTGTCGAATTCGATGGAAGTGTTGATGTTGTTTTTACGTCGATTGGTCATTGCTTTTAAGAGTGACCGCAGTTTCTTTGGTGTTACCTCTGGTGTTCGAAAATTGTTCTCTCCATATATTTTGTCGGTGTTCTTTGTCTGCTGTTGATATTTATGCGTTTAATCGTTCTATTTGATGATCGTTGGGACTTTCAATACGAAGCTTGTCACGTTGATCTGCTTGAGCTGCAGACCTGGTAGGGAAACTTGGTGGAATGATGGCAACACAACCGCACGGAACAAACAGCTTCGTATCCTTGTTGAGTGAATCACTTAACCCTTTTGAGGTGTTGTGGACATCTTGTACATTCAGTGTTGTTGGCAGTTTTTCCTCAATGAAGTTTCTGAAGCCAACCCAATCAGCCTACGAGAAATTGATGTATGTTATTTTCTCAGACTCAATTTTAGTGATGTGTTGAAAGATGGTGGCTGCCAAGGGAAGTCTTGCTTGCGAGCTTTCACAGTTGTTCTTGACTCTTGTTGAGGGTGCCGAAGCTAGAGTCTGAGATTTCCTCCTCGACTTTCGTAAACCATAGGACATATGTGCATTGAAGTCCTCCATTATTATTGCATCTTAAAGGTTGAGTAGGTGTTGAAGTGATGGAAGGTAGTTGGGTTTGCAGCAGCTGACGGGAGGAATATAGATGTTGATTAGTTTGATTTGGGTTTTACCTGAGAACACTGTGGCTCTATTATAAGTGTCAACGGTTGGTTGTTGAATCGAGTTTGGTGTTTTATCGAGTTGTGGATGATAGAACAAAGGCCTCCTCTGATGTTTCGAATTCGATCTTTCCTAATGACAGAAAAGTCTCCGATAATGTTTGGAAAGTTTGATTTCTTAGTAAGTTTGGTCTCTTGGATTGCAGCTGTCAAGATGGATTGTTGAACCAGAAAGTTGATAATTTCTTCGCATTTAATTAAATTGTAGGATAGACCTAGATATGTCGAGTTGAGAGATGAAGTTGATTGGCTGGCTTGAACTTTTTTATTTTTACAACAGTCACCGATGAACTTTGGATTCCAATTGCTGGCTTTTTTAAGGTGTTGACATATGTAACATTTAGTGCAGCGCTCACTAGTGATGTTTTCTGGAAGGATTTTTTCTGAATGGAATTGTGGATCAGAAAGGCCTCTAAGTCCATTGCGGTTATTTCTTTTTAGTCCAAATTTTAAATTCATAGAGTTTTATTTAAAAATAATAAAAAACAACATTAAAAATGAAACTTAGTCCTTAACTAAATAATTCAAATAACTCCAGAATCCATTCAACATCAATCACATCACCAAATAAAGAAAACAATAAACCCAGACAAAAGACCACTTCTTAAAAGTTAAAGCATATTCATTCAATTTATTAATTTTTACTTAAAACCTATGTGCAGATATAGTAATCAGTCAGACTTCTGTTAAAATTTGAATTCAAAATGTTCGTTAAAGTTTGTGCTCATACAAAAATTGTCCTAACTATTGCCAACATCCCGCGTAGTTTCCAACTAAATTGGCTGGCAAAGGCCCGCCAGCAGCGAATATTCTAGTACCAGTACTATCATAACAATGCGTGTAGATCGCAGGAACATATCGAACTTGTTGATTATTGTCAACGTCATCTTCCGGGTACTGGAAATTGGTTGAATTTAGAATTTATAGTTTTTGAAAATGATTTTGGTTTTTCGAGAAGAAGAACTTACAACAAGACCTTTACTAGCTTTAAGAACAACGGTTCGTGATGCATTAACACTGCTTTCCAGATACTTTCCAGCTCTCAAGTCATAGAACATGAGCATACCTAGTCCAGTTCCAACCGTTAAAATATTCCCTTCAAAACTAGTTGAACGAATTCCACAACCACTGTATCGCGAAGTAATTTTCTTCAGAGACTGTAATTAAGAGATGTGTGATCATTAGGGTGGTTTAAATTAAATTAAAATTGGGAGTACAAACATTTTTATTCGGATAATGTTCAATTTTTATCCTCAGACAAACTTCTTAAACATCCTTTGAGATCAAAGTCTTTAAACAAATTTACATAATTATAAAAATTCTTTCAAAATCTTTTACAAACGATCAAAATCCTAACAAAATTAGTAGAGAGTTTGCTACACAATCTAGTGCAGATTTTTTTTTATATATGTTTAGCAATAAAAATAATGATTTTTGATGCATTTTTAATATAATATATTTTTTTGAGACAAAAGAATTTTAAAATTGCAAATTAGACAACTTTTTTAAAAAGAAATTTGTAGAAGCTTTTGAAATCGTAATTGTAAAGCTTTATTAATTTTTGTGTAAAAAAATGCCAGAAAGAAACAAGAAAAAAGTAATTTTTCTAATTACATTCTAATTTTAAACATTAAGTCATATTTATCCTCGAGTTTAATTTTAAATTATTATTATTCTATTCTTTAGAGAAAATTTCACTTCTAAAACTTGTTAAAAATTATGTAAAATTAATTAATTTTCAATATTTTTTTTATTATTTTCAAAAGATTTTAATAACATTTCGGAATTCTTAACTAATTTTTAACTTATATCGAAACAAGATTTCAGCATTAGACTTATATTAAAAAATTAAAGTTCTAGAAATAAAAATTGTTAAAATCAATAATCCAAACTCCAACTATTTAAAATCTTATTAACTTTTTGTTTTTATAACATCCTTAAAACTATTTTTTCCTATCTAAGAAAGCTTCTAATTAAAAATTTATAAACTGTCTCCAGTATTTTATTTTAAATTTATTATAATTCTTAATATTTTCAAATAAGTATAACTTTAAACAAAAATATTTAAAATTTTCACATTTCTGCTTTTAAATTTTTTTAGTTAAACTTTTTTGTTTTTTTTAAATTTATTTGAAAAATCAGTATTAAAGTAAGAACTTCAAATTGTTTATACTTTAAAATTTAACGATAACCGAAAAATAACATAACCGATAAATTCTAAAAACCAAAACCATTGTTACGTTACGCACTATAATACTTAAGACTACAGATTTGTTTTTAATTTTTTAAGTAATCAAACTTAATATTTCCTCAAATTTTAAAAATTCAAAAGTGTATTATTTGTTTCCATATTTATGGAAATTTTAAATTGTAAAAATTTTCTTAAATTGTAAAATTTAATTTTTAATAAAACAAACATTAGAACAACAAAAAGTATTTAAATTTTTACATTTTGATTTTTGGAATACAAACATTTATTTTAAGTTTTCAAATATAATATTTGTTTCATACTTGAAGTTTATATTTTTAAGCATTTTGATAAATATTGAATTACTTTATTCTTTTTATTCCATAATCTTAAAATTAATGATGCATTTTTAAAATTATAATTTTAGCTTTCTTATTTTTTAAATATTTGAATTTTCTCATTTTTTTTTTAAAATTTTAAACATTTTATCAAAAACCGTTAAATTATGAATAAACTTGAAGTTTATATTTTTAAGCATTTTGATAAATATTGAATTACTTTATTCTTTTTATTTTTGATAATTTATAATTTTATTTATGTTCAATTTTGAAAAAAAAATATTAAGAAACAATCTTTTTAAATTTTGTTTTACATTTATTATAAGAAAAACGCAAAAATAATGATGAAGTTAAAATGATGCATTTTTAAATTAGCATTTTAATAATTTTAGCTTTCATATTTTTTAAATTTTTTAATGTTCTCATCTAATTATTTTTTTTTATTTAAAATGGTTTTGCATCTAATGTTTTTGAAATTTTGTATTTTAACTATTAAAATTAAATGAAACGCTTTTTTAGTTAATTACATTTTTATTTGGATTTAAGAAACAAATTTTTCAATTTTGTTTTACAAACGCAAAAATATTATTTTTTTTTCGAAATTTTAAACATTTTATCAAAAACCGTTAAATTATGAATAAAATTTGTAAATGGATTCTTAAAAAGAATATTTAATTTTGAATTTGTGAATTTTATCAATTTGTAAAACTTTTCATTATTACAATGAAATGTTGAATTTAAAAAATATATAAGTTCGAATTAAGCTTAAAAACGAAGAAAAAATTAAATATAAAAAAACATTTACAAGAAACTAGCTTTCTTATTTTTTAAATATTTTAATTTTCTCATTTTTGTTTTTCAAAATTTTAAACATTTCATGGGGATAAATACTTTTCACATTAAATACTTTTTTTATTTTAATTTTTTTTTTTGGATAAAATGTTTTTGATAATAATTATTTTTATTTTAACTATCATAATAATAGTTACTAATGTTATCAAAAACCTTAAAACTATGAATCAAATTTGTAAATGGAGTTTTTGAAAAGAATATTTAATTTTGAATTTGTGAATTTTATCAATTTGGAAAACTTTTCATTATTACAATGAAATGTTGAAATTAAAAAAAATATATAAAGTTTGAATTAAGTTTAAAAACGAATAAAAAATTAAATATTAACAAAATTGTACAAGAAATTAAAAAAAAAATAGATTTTTCTTTGAAAATGTTAAATGATTTCTATATGAATTTTGAAGAACCTTTAGTTCATAGTTTTTTTGATGAAAACATTAATATTTAAAAAACAATAAAATATTTAAATTTATAAAAAGAAAATTAAGTTTAAAAACAATATAAAAATTATAAAAATAAAGTTTTTCACAATTAAACAAAAAAACGTTAATTAATGTAAATTAAAATCTATAAAACAATTAAATTGTAAAAAATTACTCAAGTTTTAAACAATTTAATTTTGTATGTCTTTTATTCGAGTGAGAAATTTTCAAGTTTGGAAAAATATTTTTAAATTTGTTTCATTAATTAAAAAAAAAAATGATTTTTCTTTAAAAATTTTAAATGTTTTCTATATGAATTTTGAAGAACTTTTAGTTCATAGTTTTAGAAAAAAAAAAACATTTTAATAATGTTAACAACATTTTCTAAAAAGAAAATTTGAAGTACGAATTAAGTTTAAGAACAATAATAAATATTCAGAAAATAATATTTATACAAAAAGTTATAAAAATAATTAACTTGCAAAAAGTGTAAGAAATTATTCAAGTTTGAAACAATTTAATTTGGTATGTCTTGTCTTTTATCTCGAATGAGCAATTTTCGAGTTTGGAAAACTATAAATTGGTTTCATTAACTTAAAATAAAAAAAAGATTTTACTTTAAAATTATTAAATGTTTTCTATTTGAATAACTTTTATTTCATAGTTTTTAAAATGAAAACATTAATATTTAAACAACAATAAAATATTAAAATTTCTAAAAAGAAAATTAAGTTTAAAAACAATAATAAAAATTCAGAAAATAACATCTTTACAAAAATTAAAAAAAAACTTAAATTAATGTTTGAAAAAACTATAAAACAATTAAATTGTAAAAAATTATTCAAGTTTGAAACTATTTAATTTGGTATGTCTTGTCTTTTATCTCGAGTGAGCATTTTTTAAATTTAAAAAAATAAATTAAAATTGGTGTCATTAATTAAAAAAAAAATAGATTTTACTTTAAAATTATTAAATGTTTTCTATTTGAATTTTGAATAACTCTTATTTCATAGTTTTTAAAATGAAAACATTAAAATTTAAACAATAATAAAATATTTAATTTCTAAAAAGAAAATTAAGTTTAAAAACAATAATAAAAATTCAGAAAATAACATCTTTACAAAAATTTAAAAAAAACTTAAATTAATGTTTGAAAAAACTATAAAACAATTAAATTGTAAAAAATTATTCAAGTTTGAAACAATTTAATTTTGTATGTCTTGTCTTTTATCTCGAGTGAGCATTTTTTAAGTTTAAAAAAAAAAATAAAATTGGTTTCATTAATTTAAAAAAAAAAATAGATTTTACTTTAAAATTATTGAATGTTTTCTTTTTGAATTTTGAAGAGCTTTTAGTTCATAGTTTTTAAAATGAAAACATTAAAATTTAAACAATAATTAAATATTTAAATTTCTAAAAAGAAAATTAAGTTTAAAAACAATAATAAAAATTCAGAAAATAACATTTTTACAAAAATTAAAAAAAACTTAAATTAATGTTTGAAAAAACTATAAAACAATTAAATTGTAAAAAATTATTCAAGTTTGAAACAATTTAATTTTGTATGTCTTGTCTTTTATCTCGAGTGAGCATTTTTTAAGTTTAAAAAAAAAAATAAAATTGGTTTCATTAATTTAAAAAAAAAAATAGATTTTACTTTAAAATTATTGAATGTTTTCTTTTTGAATTTTGAAGAGCTTTTAGTTCATAGTTTTTAAAATGAAAACATTAAAATTTAAACAATAATTAAATATTTAAATTTCTAAAAAGAAAATTAAGTTTAAAAACAATAATAAAAATTCAGAAAATAACATTTTTACAAAAATTAAAAAAAACTTAAATTAATGTTTGAAAAAACTATAAAACAATTAAATTGTAAAAAATTACTCAAGCTTTAAACAATTTAATTTTGTATGTCTTGTCTTTTATCCCTGAGCAATTTTTAAGTTTGAAAAAATATTTTAAAATTATTGTTTCATTAATTTAAAAAAAAATAGATTTTTCTTTAAAAATTTTAAATGTTTTCTATTTGAATTTTGAAGAACATTTTGAAAAATATTTTAAAATTGGTTTCATTAATTAGTAAAGGTAAAGAAAAGCTAAATTTAAAATAGAACTCAATTTAAATTAAAAAAAAAAAAAACTCATCAAAAATTTGAGACTAAATCATTCAAAGATGAAATTTTAAAATAAAATTATTGACATTCAATAAAAATGTTTAAATCTACATTTTTTTAATTACATAGTAAACTATGAAAAACAAAACTGTTTGTATTTCTATTCTTTAAATTAACATTAATTCCTTTAAAAACCAAAAGCCAACTCACCTGAAGAGTCCTAGCATCAAGTAAGATAGTGTATGACCTACATCCGACCGCATAAATACCATCACTATGGTAAGAGATTGTGACATTATCCTGACAGTTTGGTAGTTTCCTGGACAATTTCTGCTTGAATGTTTCGGCGTTGAAAATGTGAATGTAGCCATTTAAGGATAAGGCAGCGATTTCTCTGAGATCTTGGTTAAACACAATGGAACGTATCCGCTGTGCAGCTTTAACTTCTTTGGAGCATATTGGATTTATAGTGGCATAAGTTGGACAAGCTTCCTTACCACCATCTGGAAAGTCCATGTAATCCTCGTTGATCCTCCACAAAGACAATTTCGAGTCCTTGGAGCCAGACACCAAAAATTGATCGTCCAACCAAGTCAAACCCATAATTAACTCCCTGTGTCCTTGTTCTCCGACACAAACAGGATCTAATGTTGGAAGGCGGTAAATCGCTATGTCCGAGGAATTCCTGGCTCCTGTGGCCAAAAAACTCCTACTCGGGTTCACTTCTATTGAATGCAAACCAGCTTGCACCTCTGGATGAGACACTGTGTTACTTGGTAGTGTTGGGATAGCGTCAGTCCGCCTCATATTCACATCATAGACTAGGAGGTTGTTGCATTTGGTGCCAAAGACTACTTGTCGGTTGCTCAGCCACTTTGAACAAAATACTTTGTTGTAATTGGCGCCCAAGTTCACGTGGCTCTCCCTCAACATATCGTGCGTCAAAATGTATCTACTTGTATAATCTAGACTTATAGTACGTTCTTCGCTTAAGTGGGACTCCCTACTCCGGAGATACTCGGCAAAGTTGTAGGATGTGTTGAGGATTTCTTCCTGCTGTTGAGGAGTCTCATCTTCAGAGTCAGAGTCTTCGTATGTCAAAAAGTCGTCTGGTTTATCGGGCTTCCTACGTCGCTCTGCCCTTAAGATTCTTGCACGAACTTTTCGTTCTTCCAAACGGGATTTCACATAGCAACTTGGGTATCTGTGGAGTATTTATGGTATTTATTTGCTTAGAAGTTTAATAAATTCTTGAATTCAATGAATTCTTTTAGGTCAAAGTGTAGAGATCGACATTCAACTCGAAGGTGAAACTGATCGTTAATTATCAATAAAATTACATTAAAAAACACTACTAAAATCGATTATCCTCCCAAGAAGACTTAAAATTCAAACCGATTAAAGGATATGCAGGTCAATGCAGTCTCGTCCTCGGAAGGGAAATCACAAAAATCAATAAAAATGTCATACAAAGAAAACTCGAAATCAAAGTAGGAAACTTAGAATAGGGAAAATTAAATTTACTCACCTTCCAACAACACTTCTTTTCACTGTTTTTGAGATAGTTCCAAGCCCGATACTATTTTTTATCAGGTTTTCACCCATTTTCACCTAAAAATCACTAAATCACAGAATTGTGTTCTGTGTTTTTTGTTGTTGCAGCTGATGTTAACTAACAGAACAGTCGGGTGGAAAACATTGGTCTCTGTTATGAGTAGACATGTCAGCCAACAAAATAAGCCGCCGGCTGAAATTTTTTTAGTGCCGCCTGGATATATTTTTTTTTAATCGACTGGAATATATTTTTGGGGTTTTAAGCATCAATCAAGCCTACGAAAATAGAGGAAATGTTTATGGAAGCTATCAGCCTGCAATTGATGTTTTTTTTATATATTTTAAGTCATCAGCCGACTTTATTTATAAATATAAGCCACAAATAAACCCTACCGTTGAGCGAAAGAGACAACATCATGAACACCACACAAAATTTAATTAACAGAAAGAAGTTTTGTTTTTGTTTTTATTTTGTGCGATGAAAAATTTGAGAAAAAATGGATTATGAAAGTTTCCGATACGTTTACAGTTCCTCTCTCAAGGAGAAACTCCAAATAAAAATGTAAGTCTAATATAATACCCCAAAGAGCCAAAACTAAAAGTAAAACCAACTTTTCAGAGGAACTTTGGAAGGTGAGAATCAAAAAACTCCAGATTACAAAAAACTCCTCGATCAATCGTTCTTGAGATACTCCGGACTTTACTCAGAAGTTTGCCCATCGTTCCAAGTGAAACTAGAGCTGTTCAACAAAGGCAAGAGCATTTGCCTTCCCGTGACTACTTCTTACAAAGCTTTTACAAAACGCTGGAGCTGGAATGAGTGGATCAAGTTCAACTTGAATTTCTGTGATATTCCCAAGACAGCCGTTCTCGCTTTGACGATCTACGACTGCACTGGTCCAGGGAAGACAGCTATCATCGGAGGAACCTCTATCTCCTTGTTCGGAAAGAATGGACTGTTCCGTCAAGGAATGTTTGATTTGCGAATTTGGCTGGAAACCGAAGGTGATGGAAATTATCCCACGAAAACACCAGGAAAAGGAAAGAACTCGAGTAAATCCCAGATGCAAAGATTGGGAAAACTGGCGAAGAAGCATCGAAATGGCCAAGTGCAGAAAGTGGACTGGCTGGACCGGCTCACTTTCCGAGAAATCGAAGTCATTAACGAGAACGAGAAGAAAAGGTCAAAGAACATGTACTTGATGGTAGAGTTCCCAACAGTCATCATTAACGACGTGGATTACTCAGTTGTTTACTTTGAGCCCGAAGGGGATAAAAACCATAAATTTATTTCGAAGCCGAAGATTGTCTCCGTTCCGGACTCTGAAATTGAACAGGTGGGTTTTTGTTCTACTAATTTTTTTTTTTTTTAAGACGTTAAGGAATGAAACTTTGTTAGTGAAATATGTCTGGGTGGGGTTTCGAAATTGGTTTTTACCCCATAAGTTGAAGAGGCCTTTTTCACAGTATCTTTTTGAGACATTTTTTTTTTTCTAAAAATTATTTAATTTTATTAGACTGTCAGAAGTGAAAATATGTTCATTCTGAAAAGAAGATATTTTATTTAAATTGAGTTGGAGACTGCCTATCAGGGCACTAAATTTAGTAAGCTGCCTTAAATTATTTCAAAAATAATTACCAAGGAAGAGTGAGCGCTTGCATAAAGCACATCCACCAGCTTATCTCAAAGATTTTGTCACAGACAATTCATCTGACTATTCGAACAAAATAATAGTGAGCTTTTTTGTAACGATTTCTTAGTATACCGATGTGATCGTTCTTTAGTCACTAGTCCTTGGTCTACAGGTGGTGGTGCTCTTATTGCTGTTAAAAAAGATTATGCGTCCCAGAAAATTATTATAAAAAATTCTTCTGTTGAAA
>JXPG01078325.1:0-10981 GCA_001015175.1 Megaselia abdita | reverse complement strand
AGCACCTACACCAACCAACTACCTTTCTTATGTAAACGTAAAAAATTAAGAATGTCAAAAATTAAAGAAAGTTTGTACAAGATTAGTGAATAATACAGGCCAAATGAAAAGAAATAAGGATGTGAAGGAACTTACATTGAACAGAGCAATCAACAATTAAAAAGAGTTAACAATGAAAATTTATAAATTTTAAATAGTAATATTACAAACAACATTCTGATGGTTATTCATAGTGCACTTATTGTCGATAATAATGTGGATGAACGTATATAGACACCAGGCCCAAAAGGATTTATTAATTATTGAGATTACGCTTTTAAGAATTTAGAGAGACCAGGTCTTTTGTATGTGTTTGCAGACTATAAATATACGGGATCTTGAAGAGTTATTGGGATTTTTATAATCCATATGGCTTCAATTCTGCGTTGCGGTAGACGTGAAGGTAGTAAACGCTAGAAGGACACATTCCATTAGAGGTATACTCGAAGTTTAATTTTGTTTAAACTTCTTGCATTTGAATTGCATTTTTCAAGAAACATCAATGTTAATAAGTCACAGAGTAACTATGGAGAAAAATCGAATATTGTGATTACACAATACAATAAAGGTAAAGAAAAAAACCTACATGCTATTAACCTCAAACAACTTCATTACAAAAGAATCAGTTGACAATCAATTAACATCAGATATCACAAGACCGATCAATTGTCAATTAAGGCAACTTAATGCCCTCATGCACTTGACCGACCCATTAACGCATAATTAAATAACCGTGGAACACCGAGAAAAAGTAGGGAGAAAGAACATAACGTCTCCTGCCCTGCCTATGTCATCGATCAAACAATAGAGAGACTTCAAGTTAAAATTAACACGATATACCAGAATATGCTGCCTCAATTTCATTTTAGAAGTAGAAAAAAATGAAAAAAAAAACACAAAAAAAATATGACCCGAATATACAAATTCCCGACGAATTTACATACTTTAGCTGCTGTTGCTTGCGCGCTGCTACAAATACATGTACGAACAAAAAAAGTAGACAATGGGACCGACCCATGCATTGCAGCTCTTTATAGTTTTCTCAATTTTGTTTTTAGTTCATGATATGCTGGTCTGGTCTGTCTATCTCATAATTAGCTTATTCAGTGTGACTAATAATATCGCACACACCCTACTAAATTGTGAAAGATATGTTTGCTAGTTTGTTCGGTCTGCCGTGATAAAAATACATTCAGAATCTAATTTTTACGTCCTTTTACTTAGTTTTTCTTTCTATTTTATTGATTTTGGGAATATTTTTAACGTTCTGGGCTTTGAGTTTGACTTTTTTCNTATTCAGTGTGACTAATAATATCGCACACACCCTACTAAATTGTGAAAGATATGTTTGCTAGTTTGTTCGGTCTGCCGTGATAAAAATACATTCAGAATCTAATTTTTACGTCCTTTTACTTAGTTTTTCTTTCTATTTTATTGATTTTGGGAATATTTTTAACGTTCTGGGCTTTGAGTTTGACTTTTTTCTTTTTGGGTTGAGATTGACAAGTAAAATTGACGGGAATTTGTTGTATATTTAACGCTATCAATTTGTAAATATCTTCAACACTTGTCTGAAATTTTCAATTTGAAATGTTCCTTCGGATTTCAGTAGCTATTATATGTTCTAAATATGAAATCCAGCTCATACGAAAGAAAATTTCTTTTTTTTTTGGGTTGAGATTGACAAGTAAAATTGACGGGAATTTGTTGTATATTTAACGCTATCAATTTGTAAATATCTTCAACACTTGTCTGAAATTTTCAATTTGAAATGTTCCTTCGGATTTCAGTAGCTATTATATGTTCTAAATATGAAATCCAGCTCATACGAAAGAAAATTTCTTGAGAAAAAGTCTATCATTTGAACTGAGGATCGAACTTGGAATTGTTAGAGTAAAAATGAATAAATAAAAATGTACGTTTAACGCTTTCTCTCTATATACGAAGAAACACTAAACTGAAGATTTACAAGACACTCATAATATCAGTTGTTATGTATGAGGCCGAATCGTGGACATTGTCAGAATCAAACAAGAACCTTCTAGGGGTATTTGACAGCTTTCACTGATTCTGATGGGATGCGTAGACGGCAAAGAATCCGGTGGTTGGACTGTTAAGAAGAGGAGCTAATATTAAAGAGCGTCAGCAACAGGAGGACAATAGCTTTGGATCCAGCGAACTAGTGGCAAAAGATGGGTAGATTATGAAACGACGGAGATTATTACGAATTGTTTAACTGAAATAATATTAAATTATAAAAACGTACCCCGAAAATTCTTTCCCGACAAATATTAATAAAATACGATTTTCAGGAAAAAGTGGGAGCTCCGGAATTTCTTACATGATGTTAAATTTGTAATGTTGAAAGACTGTTGAATTTGTGTTTTAGAACGTGGAATTGAACTAAAAGCAATAGCTTTGAAATTGTAAGTTTTAAATGTACAATTTTATTTAAATTTGGTTAAATTTAAAGGAATATTTAAAAAGTATTTTTTAGAATTTCTAGAAGAAAGAACGTTTTCACTCAGAAATAGGTAAGGTAAAGGTATTTTTGTAAAAAATCAAAAGACCAAAATATTTAATTTTTAAAGTATTTTTGTTCATATATTATCAAATTTCATATATTATGAAATTTCCTTTAAATTTTTTTAACTTTCATATTTTTTCTATAAAATTAATTAATTATTAACTATTAGTCTTTGATAAAATCGAATATTTGTTCTATATTTTATTATTTTTTAAATATTTTACATTTTTGTTCAATATTTAAAAAATTTAGAATGTCTAAAGGAAATTACTGAGCTGTGTTGAATAATTGTATTTATAATAAGAGAATTTGGAATATTTTACAGACAAAAAGGAAGACGAAACAATATAAGCTATTATACATTTTTGAGATAAGATTTTTATTGAATATAATGTAATTTTTTCTATTTAAATATTTCGTTGCAGATATTTCGTTAAAATAAAAGAATGGACATACAAATCCTCGATCTTTAAAAAACCTTTCTAAGCCCTCAAAACAGATTAAAAAGTAAAGTATTCATAAATATATAAAGTAAAGCCCTTATAGTGAAACATTTAAAATTAGACAAGTTTTAAAAAATTAATTTGAATTTACAGAAAAATCAAAGTCATAAATATTTTGAAAATTACATTTTCGATTTAAACAGACTGCAGATCGGATATTAATACCATACCATCATTCTCCAAGAGAATGTCTAAAGAAAAAAAAGAAAAGTTCTCTTCTGTTAAAAAAACAACTATGGAACGAAAAACATATCTTACTTTTAGTTCGGGTTTTTAAAAATTAATTTTTGCTCTGATTTTATAGAAAACAAACTTTTTAGAAAATGTTGGGGTTAGTTTGAATTTTTTCTCTGAGAGAATTTTGATTGATTTTTCACTTCCCCAATGAACTTGACAACGACAAATGTTTGAGTTTGTTTGAACTGTTTTAATATACCATTTTTATTTTGTAAAACAAACAATCTGAATAAATTACATATTCATAATAAATTGTTATTTAAAAAAATTAATGTTTGTGTAAATTTTTTTTAGAAAAACTGGTTTTACATTTTTATATCGAATATTTCTCTTCGAATTTATTTATTAATAATTGTTTTTTTTTTTTTATATTTATTTTTTCCAACCTTCTATAAACGTAATTTTTAAATGTTGTTATTATTAAGTAAAATAACAAAATTTAAAAATTCTATCAAAATATAAAATGTTGAATTTGTATTATTTTTAAAATATTTATATTTTTTTAATTTCGCAATTCTGAAATATCTTGCTTTGAAAATTTTACAAGAATGAATTCTTGATATCAATCAATTTGAAATCTTACATAAATCTGTCTTTAAACAACAAATTTTTTATATAAACAGAAAACATTACATCAAATCTATAACTATTTGTAAATTTTTATTGTTTTTTAAAAAAATCAAGAATTTAGCTTTTTAATATTTTAACATACCTTTTTCGAAGAACTTCTATTTTTCTTTGTAATATATACACAATTAAAAAGTTTGTTTTCTAAAATCAAAATCTAAACATTTTTTCCTTTTTTTAATTTTGCTTTAAATTGTTTGTTTGCAAAAATTTTAAGAACTCACTTCCAAAGTAAAAATGTCCAAATGTTAAAGTTTTAAGAAATTATTTTTTTTCTAAAAATATGGTTAAATTTTTATTTTTATGAAAACGCGATATTGAAATCCATAATAATTTCAGCATTCCTTGACAAAAAAGATAAAAAACAAGAACTTGCGCTATCAATGTTTCAAAAAATGTTAACTTATTTAGCAAGATTTACTTTAGTTTTATGGCTTAGATCGACATTCCCTGAATTTTGCATGGGTTTAGGAAAATGTTAAGTATTTTTTCAAGCTGATTTTGAAAAAGCCTTTTTTTGTATTTTTTTAAACAAATAGAGCCTAAAAATCCTTTAAAAAAACTAAATAAAATTTGTTATATTTTTGAATATTTAGCATTTTAATAAATATTATTTTTATATTTAAAAAAAATAATATTTATTATATTATATTGTTTTTATATTTAAAAAAAATAATATTTATTAAATATCTCAATATTTTTTTATAATTCAATAAAACTGAGTTAAAAATGTTTCACATTTAAGTAAAACATATAATCTTTAATACCAAGAACTAAAAAAAAAAAAAGAATTCTTCAAGCCAGGGTTCAAATCTCGACGATTCAAACTTTTTTTAATTGTAACTGAAAAAAAAACAAATTTTTTGTTCAAATCTATACACAAAATAAAATGCATCTAAAAATTAAACATGCTCAAATATTTTGAGTTTACCACAACATTCTAGGGATGTCCTCAAAGTTTTTGAGTTCATAGCACAACATTTAAGAAATGTCGGAGTCCAACGCAACACTTTAGAAATGTTCTCAAAGTTTTTGAGTTCACCACAAAATTTAAGGAATGTCATCAAAGTTTTGAAGTCTACAACTACATTTTAGAAATGTTTTCAAAGATTTGAGTCCACCACAAATTTTTTGAAATATCGTCAAAGTTTTTGAATCCATCTCTAAATTTTAGGAATGTTTTAAAAGGTTTTGAATCCACCACGAAATTTTAGAAATGTACACAACATTTTTGAGTCCACCAAGAAAACTTAGAAATGTTCTTAAAGTTTTTTAGTCCACCGCAAAATTTTAGAAATGTTCTCAAAGTTTTAGAAAAGTTGGTATCCAACGCAACACTTTAGAAATGTTTTCAATGTTTTTTAGTCCACTACAAAATTTTAGAAATGTTTTCAATGATTTTGAGTCCATCACAAAATTTTGAAAGGTTTTCAAAGATTTTGAGTCCACCACTAAATTTTAGAAATGTACTCAAAGCTTTTGAGTTCACCACTAAATTTTGGGAATGCCCTCAAGGTTTTGGAGTTCATACCACGAAATTTTAGAAATGTATTCAAAGTTTTTGAGTTCATTGCACAAAATCTTAGAATTATCCTAAAAGGTTTTGAATCCACCACGGAATTTTAGAAATGTACCCAAAGTTTTTGAGTTCATTGCACAACATTTTAGAAATGTTTTCAAAGATTTTGAGTTTACCAAAAAATAGGAATGTCCTCAAAGTTTTTGAGTCTACCACAAAATATTAGAAATGTTCTCAAAGCTTTGGAGTTCATACCACGAAATCTTAGAAATGTTTTAAAAGATTTTGGGTCCAGCACTAAATTTTAGGAATGCCTTCAAAGATTTTGAATAAAATTTAGAAATGTACTCAAAGTTTTTGAGTTTACCACAACATTTTAGGGATGTCTTCAAAGTTTTGGAGTCTACCATAACATTTTAGAAATGTTTTCAATAATTTTTATTCCACCACAACATTTTAGAAATGTTTTTAATTTTTTTTAGTAAACCACAAAATTTTAGGAATGTCCTCAAAGTTTTTGAGTCCACCACATAATTTTAGAAATGTTTTTTCAAAGATTTTAAGTCTGTCACTAAATTTTAGAAATGTTCTCAAAGCTTTTGAGTTAACCCTAAGTTTTAGGGATGTCTTCGAAGTTTTGGAGTCTACCATAACATTTTAGAAGTGTTCTCAAAGTTTTTAAGTTCATAGCATAATATTTTAGAAATGCCCTCAACGTTTTTGAGTCCACCACGAAATTTTAGGAATGTCTTCAAAGTCTTTAAGTCCACCACTAAATTTCATAAATATCCTAACAATTTCAAATTATTTTAGCTTGAATTTCAAAACATAAAACTTTAAAAGTATTTTTGTATGTACTTCCAATGAAAACCAATAACCATTCATTGAAATCCAACAACCTAAATAAATTAATACTGTAAACCCTAATCCAACTTTCTATGGGTCGAAAACAAGGTTATCACATAAAACGATCAAAAAATTAGAGAAAGAGAAACTTGACAGATACTGCAGGTGTCCAATTTGTTCAGTTACTCCCAATCCCCAAAGCAACTGAAAAACAAAACAAAACGTTTCTCCTTAAAACAAAAAACATAGCCTAGGCCTTGGAATAAAACGAAAGAAATAAAAAAAAAAAAAACGCAATACGAGATAAAAATCTTGGATCACGAAATAGAAACATCGAATTGATTCGATGAAAGAAAGGAGAATGCTGCTGAAGAAACTGGTTAGTTTACTATGATTATCAACTATTGTTTACATAAGTAGTTCACTTCGAACCATAAGTAAGAAAAAGGTTAACGGTTTGCTCGCTAGCTAGTTAGTCGCCGTTGTTGTTATTAAACCAACAATACAGAAAGGTCATTGTATTCTTTCTTTCTATCTACAATCTACACAAAAAATATTATTATTCACTTTATTTCTATTCCAATCCATCCATCCATCCACTGTCCGTCCGATTCCCCCACCAAAACAAAACAAACTCTCACACACACTCACACTAGAGATGAGAGAGAGATGTGAAATGATAATAGAGAAAAGATAGAAAGAGAAAAGAGAACAATAACAACAACAGCTGATTCAGGCATAGGATTTAGGATTTCAAAAACAAAAACAGAAGAAGAAAAAAAAAGAAGGTAAAACGTCATTCATGATACGTGTTTGTTTGGTTGCTTGGCTGTGTTAGTGTGGAGATGTGTGTGGGAGAGAGAGACAAAAATAAAGAAATAAACCAGCTGATTAGAAAGACGTGGGGAATGACAGGTTTTCCTTCTCTTTCTGATGCAAAGTTGCTACTTGGTTGGAAACAAAGGAAATTTGATATGCTCGAAAGGAAAGTTTTTAGTTTTTAGATTTTATGTTTTCTGTATTTCTTCGTTTCATTTGTTTTCATGGGGTTGACCTGAATATTTGCTTAGCTGGAGACGCATTTCCATCCAAGCTCGCTCGCTACCATAACATTCGCATATCTAATTTCACTCGCATATCATTCATTCCGCTCGATAGTTATGCGAACTGAAATGATACTGCGCAAAAACCAGCCCAGCAAGGCATTCCTTGAATGCATTTGCTTTGCTCTTTCGTATTCGACGAATTCGATATGAAATGGTCTTGTTAGGGTGGGAGGTAGGAAGAATAGAATGTGTGTGGGGAACAACTTCAACGACGACGACTATGCTCTTGCATGGAATAGTTTTGAGGTTAAGTGAACTGACTGAGTGACTGACTGTTTGACGACATGCAGCATGTGTTATACGTGCCCCACAAAAAACTATCGTGAAGGAGAGAGAAGCACATGGATAGTTTCTCACTTGGAAGAAATTCGATTTGGGGACAACATTTTTTTAGAGGTTCTTGGGGATTTATTGTTTTAGATTATGTTAGTTTTTGGAAGGTTTTTGAAGTAACTTTTAAATTTATGGGACTTTGTGGAGGCTTTTTAATATATGAACACATTAGCTCGAAACCGTCCCCATTGGAGTTTCAAGTATTCTGCATAGAAAATATGAGGTTTAAATTATGTTTAGAGTACCAACGCAAAATGTATATGTTCAGCGTTACATTTTTGTTCGCTTTGGAAATGTATATTCGAATACTCATCAAAAATGTAGGACTTTTACTGAAATTTAAAAATGAAATTCCTTATATCTTCATTTTGTCCGTCCATCTGTCTATCAGAGAACAAAGGAGTAACATCCAAGCAGCATTTGGAATACTATTCCTTTTAGAATACCGTTGCTAGAATGCATTTAGAATACCTACGGAATCTATACCTCTACAATGCTACTTGTAGCCCTCTTAAATACTTAATAAAAACCTATTAAATACTTCTGCATATGGTCTTGTAGAAGATAAACTTAAGTAGTACTCTATGTTTGTATAAGACTTCTTAAAATCTGCTTGTAGAACACACAAAATAAAAAGCCTCTAGAATCTAGAATCAAAAGAAAAAGAGAATCAAACTGGAAAATATTGCCCTGAAAAAGTACCTCAAAAATCGTATTTGAAAAACATAGCAAACCTAAAGCAGCAAAAGGGTATTCAACGGTTATATTACTTTTAGCGGTGCACAAAACCTCTTCAAGCTTTCTACAAACATACTTGAAGAGGTATTTGTCTTACAGAGGTATTCTAGAAGCATTAAACACGTAAGGTATTCTAAAGTAGAACAGAATACGTATTCTAGAAATCGCTAATGCTCCTTGGAAATATTTGATTAATCAAAAAACCATTGAAGAGGAATGCTTGAAATAGAAAGAACGTAAATGATTTTAATACAATATTTGAAAGTCTTGATTATCTTAAATTTAATTACTGATTCCTGACTCATTTTGAGAATATATATTTCCAAAGTTTATTTGGCAAAAAATGTCTTGGTTGCGAATTTTTAGAGTCATTTTATTTTGTGTGAAGGTAAACTTAAGTAGTATTCTAAACATTTTGAAATCCTCTTAAAAACCTTTGCTTTGTTCTAGAAATGAGGGAGAAATAGAAGCTGACTCGTAGACTATAGTTGCAATCAATAGGAAACTATAACTATAGACCATTTAAAAGAAGCCAATGAGGGACGAAATTTTAAAACTTTAATAATATATGTGACTCTTCTTAAATTGAAAAAAGTATATATTTTCTTTTTAAAAATTAAAATTATTTTAATTAGAGTTATTCTATATAAATATTTTATTTAAATTATTGTATATTCCATTCATTAATATTTTTATTTGTTTTTTCAATGCTTCCTTCCAATGATATCGTCAAGGTATTCAATAATGCTCAGGTATACAAGAGGTTTTCAAGACATTTGAAACCAGTTCTCCAGAAAAATTCTAGAATGTCTGAACTAGTATTTAAACCGTCTGCAATTCTTCTCCAAAGACGTGTTTGAAAGGCTTAACAAACTTCTTGGCGCGGTTTTCAAATATCTTCTTGAATACCTCTTAAATATTTTGTTATAATTCAAAAAAAGCTTCACTAAATACCACTTGGAGACTTCTCCAGAAAACCCTGAATCAAAGAGAAGAAAGATAAAATAACACTGAACAATTTTCAAGCTGTTTCATGAATTTTAGAACTTTGACTTTGGGAGTCTCCACCAAGCGTATGGTACCGAATACTTATAAGGTATTATATATTTTCGGAAACACGGATTCAATCTTTATTGAGCTCAATTTACATATTTATAAAATTGCTGGTATCTCAGATTTCGCATCAGGTTTAGTAAGACTCTAAAACGTTAACTAGCGCAGAGCTTTGAAAGAAAAGCTCAATAAGCTAAAGTGTCAAACAGCCACCACATAATCGTGAACCAAACAAAGTTTTATAACCGCCAAGTTATATCTGTTCAAAAATACAATAATTGTCTACAATTTTAATTTTGAAAGAAGTAGGGGTTGGTCTACCAGACTGCTAGGTTCTTAACCTGTCATTTCTTTTTGGAGAAGTATTTCTGATTGGTAGACTAGGCTCTAGATGGAAGCTTAAAAATATGGGTCTAATGATGGCCGCTGATTATAGATAAGATAAGATAAACGCCTGTTGGAATATACTATGAGGGGCAAGCCACTCCCCAGAAAACCAAAATCCTTAAAAGGGATTTTGTAAAACTTATGGAATTTCGTAAAAAACCTTAGATATTTGTAATATTTTTGAAATTTTAGAAAATAGTGAGTAAAAAGTTAACTTAATTTTCTAGAACACTATTTCTATTTTTAAAAAATAGAAAACAAAACATTCAGTAATATTTAAAAACATTAAACAATGAACATAAAACAAATCAGTAAAATTTAATTTAGAGATTTCTTAATAATTTATGATATATTCTAGTTTTTTGATTTTTTTTTTAATTTCTAGAATTTTAAACTATTTTAATAGAAGATCAAAAATTAAACATACTTTTTTGTGTTTTAAATTCTTTTTTTTTCTTCAAATAATGTATAATTAAATATAGAAACATTTTATTTTCTAAAAAAAATTAATTTGAAAAGGTAAAAAATAATATTTTTTTTCCTTTTAAAAAACTTTTTTTTAAATTTGATCTATATTAAAACTATGAAAATAAATATTAAAATAAAGAATATGAATTTTTGTGTTTTGTTTTTAATGAATATCAAATTAAAAAAATATTTTTTTTAATATATTTTAAATGTTTGTTTTTTGTTCAAAATCAAACATGGATAATAAAATTATTAATCTAAAAATATATGAAATACAACAAATTTTCAAATCAAAAAAAGTGTACATAACAAAATTTATTAAATTATTATTTATCATAAAAATGTTAATTACATAATTTATTTTGTAAACAATAAACATTAATTTTAATGTAATTTTTTTTATTTTTGAAATTAATGATTCGATTTAAAATTTTAAGTTCTCAAATAAATATTTTCGTATTTTTTATAATACTTGCAGTTTAAATTTTTTAACATTTTGATGACAAATAATAATTAAATACATTTTTTTACGTATATTTTTTTTGATTTGAAAACTTGTTGAATTTCATATTTTTTAGGGTTTTTTTTGAAAAAAATA
>JXPG01078084.1:2401-15836 GCA_001015175.1 Megaselia abdita | reverse complement strand
TTTTTTTTTTTTTTTTTTTTTTTTTTTTAGTTTTAGTTTTAAAATCCCGGCAAATTTGAGTATATTTTTTAATATTTACACTGAAAAATTTAGCTATTTATTTTTTTGAAATTGATTTCGAAATCTTCTTGTTTTTAGTGTGTGTGTTTTGTGTGTGGAAGCCCAGTTAAAAAACCAAAAAACTTAAATCCGGTTTTATTTAAAATATTTTCATTTTATTTTCTTTCTTGCAATGTTTTCTAGGTACTTTTTTCTCTTTTGTTTGTTTGTATTTTTTTACTCTTAAATTTTATTGCTGAAAAATTCTATTGTGTGTCGGAACTATTTTTTTCTTTCATTTTCATTTCATAGAATCAAAAAAATAAATTCGAAAATTTATAAATATTGTTTACTTCTTGTTTTTTTTCATCATCTGTTTTTACAAAATAAAATTTATATAAAATATACTTTATGATTTTTTTTTAATATAGTCAAAAACCTTTGCGTTTCTTTGTTTTATACTTTATTTTTAGAAAAAATATTTGAATGCAACTGTTTTTAACACTTTAACGGGAAAGAACTGCTGTATTTTTTTTTTTTTACTTTAGTTTATTTTATTTATGGGAAGGGGGAAACACTCTTTCTTGCGTTTTCGTATACGAATAAGGCCGTTAGGTTTATATTAAGTAAATTTATAACTGTGAAAGCCGTTAAAGGGTTAAAAATATTATTTTTCCTTCATAGTATACAAAAAATTCTGTATTTTTGTGATTATAATTTAGCTAGCGTTTTATTTTCTCAAAGTGAAGGGGTTTTCTGAGGGTTTCTACGAAACTTTCTTTCTTTCTAGTTATTTACATGATTTTCAGGGATTTTTCATTCTTTTTAAAATTATGTTTTGTTTTATTTTTTTTTTTTAAATTTAAAAAATTAGACAATTAAAACACAAACTTTGTTTTAGAATTCTCAAAAAAGTCTTATAAAAAAGAAATTGTTTGTTTAATTTGAAAAATTGTGAATAGTATTTTTTTATAATTTTGTTTTTTTTCAAAAAAAAAGCCAAATATAACAAAAGTTTATAATTTTTTAAAAATCATGCAAAAACAAATAAAAAAAAAGTGTTTTCAAGAAATTTGAAATTTCAAAAAGCCAATTGAATCAAATTCAAATGAAAAATTGTTCTAAATAATAAAAATGTTTTTCAAGGTCTTTCAATCTGTTCTCATCGATAAGAAGAAGATTTTTAGTGTTTTTTTTTTTTTTATTTATTTATTATAATACAATATGCGTTTAAAGTTTATAGTATAATAATTGTTTAATTAATAATATTACTTGTATATTTTGCTATCTACCCCTTAAAATGTATAATTTCTTAATTAATTTTTCGTACTCGGTTACGTTATTTCATCATCATCATCTCCTCTTACTTTTTTGGGAATAGGACACGGGGTATATGAAGAATTTTCGTGGATAAAAGGTTTTTAAAACGTTAAAGTTTGTGTTTAGTTTTATAGAGTTTTCGAAAAACAGAAACAAAAAATTGGGGTAATTTTCGAGAATTTTCTTTCTTTTACCCAGAAAAAAAGTTGCACCTGCAATCTTACTCTTCCTTGAAATCTTAAGCTAACGAAGATTTTAAGAAAAATAATTTATAATAATGAATGCATGGAATCCTAAATATTAGGAATATTGCACAGAATAGGACATCACTTGAAAAACCAGTGAACAATGGCAACACTTATAATGACTGCAGGTTTTGCTTCGAAAAATAGCTTTCAAAAGAAAATGGAATCTTTGATTTCAATTCTCAAAATTATATTTCTTTTCCATTAATTCAAATATTATACAAAAAAAAAAAAAAAAAAATTAATAAGAAATTAAACTAAAAAAATAATATTTATAAAACAACCAGGAACAAGAAAATAATAATAATAATATTAAAAATATTTATAATACAAATTTTAGTACTAAGTTTTCATTTATCTTTCTGGTTTCCTTTTTTTCGTTGTGTACTAATTTCATTTAGTACATCTTCTACATGCAATTTGGCAGTTACATTACATTCTATTACGTTTTTTTGTTTCAAAAATATTCTCTTATAAATATCTTCTTTTTTTAGCACTTACTTTCTTTGCAACTCTTCACATTTGTTAAAGTCTATTTTAGCGTACATGAACGTCGGCGCTTGCGTTACGTTTGATATTGGGCTAGGACTGGCTGAGGCTGAGTTCGAGCAACTGCCAGGGCCGCCGCCAACGGGCGGCGTGATACAAACAGCGGCAGCGGGTGACGCTAAATTTGACGATGAATTGTAGGCTGAACACGGTGGCAGGTCTAGTTTCGCGTAGTGTAGTTCTGGCTGTGTTTGTTGCACTTTAAATGCTCCGTTCACCGTTGGACTTAAACTTTTAGTGGCTGCGGCGGCCGTTAAAATGGAAGCCGATGAGGAAGAATTCGAATTGGAACCACACAATGTTGACGTTGATGAGGCGGCAGATATGGCGGACGAGGATGACGAGAACTCCTCAACTGATTTCGGTCGATTGCTGGAGTTCGTTCGATTCACTTGTAGTTTTCGGTTGTTACCGAACTCGATCGGTACATATCCATCGTAGTCGCCATCGTCTTCAGCCTTGATTGGCTTGAACATTGGGCTGGGGCACATCATCTCGTATTCACTGTCTTGGTGTTGGTTCGAGGACTGTTCGGGTAAACGCCTTGGTTCACTTTTTTGTCTCGTGAATAGGGGATTTGCTTTGGGGGTTGTTGTTACGGGCTGAGGCGTTTTTGGGGCAGGTTTCACGATTCCGTTCGTTGTTGGAGGAGTTATTGCGGTCAACGACGTCACCAATCTTTCTTCTCTAGGGTTAATGTTTACGTAGTCGTTCTCGATAACGGGTTTCTTTTGATTTTGGTTTTTGGATTTGGCAGCTATCAAAGATGACATATCAGCGTAGTCGTTGAACTTGGATGAGCTGTCTCCAATGGTCATCTCAGCGTAGTCGTTTGATAAAGCTTCCAGTTTTTGATTACCTTCGGTGTTCAAGATTTTACTCTCATTTGGTGTGTTTTTCTCGGATGTATTGTTTAGCAATTGGATCTTGCCACTGGTTGCATCAACTAAACACTTGTGGTGGTTGTAGTCATCTTTCGGACTGAACGAGGCGGAAGCGGGATTAAAGGTGAATTGCTTTGGATTCGAGAACTGCCTTGGCAGAGATGTCACTATACCAGAATCAACTTGGTCGTGGGACTCCTCTTCTTCCATCAGAAAACTGCTACGATCGATACATGGAGAAGTTTGCGTGTTCAACTGAGTCAGTGATTTCGGTTTCGGATTTATATCGATAGGCATCGAAGGTGATCGATTTTGCGATGACCAGGTTCCTGTTGGAAAGGTTTTTTTATTAGATAATTTGTCATATTAAAAAATAACTATAGAAAAAAAGAACTCACCATTTCCGCCATTTATGACGACCTTATTTTTATTGAACGACATCTCCATGTAGCCTTCTGGAGTTCCAGAGGCAGTCGAGGGAAAGCTGTCAGTTTCCATGGCGACCTGTTTGTTGTCCGCGGACGTAGCTAGTCTGTTGGTGGAAGAGGAGCGATCATTCCTGGAAGTAGATCTCAACAAAGACGAGGTCGATGAGGACAAGGAATTTGAATTCGAGGGAGACATTGTCAAATAATCACTGGTGTTGATCTTCTCATTTCCCATTGGTTGTTTTGTCAATATGCTCGAAATTTTCAGTGGAGAGTTTGATAGTTTAGACAGAATTCCGCTGGAACTTCCACTACTGCCGACCTCTGTGGTCTTGTTGAAACTACCTGGTTTCATTTCACAGTAACCATCACCAGGAACATTGATACCATCGACATCGTCGTAACCGGTAGCTTTTCTCGGGGAACTCGAACTACCAAATGTACCACATCTTGGACGTGTAAATGGCACAGCAACCGGATTCGAAACAGTCCGATTGTGAAGACTTCGCACATTCCCTGGAGACGACGATAGATTTGCAGTGGTAACAGGAACAGATTGGTTATGTATGCTAGGAACAGTTGTGGCAGTTGATGTTATAGGTGAGGCAATTGAATCCGTGACACTTCCACTGCCACTACGATCTGAAGAATTCTGCGAGAAATCGATTTCCATTAAATCACTCATTCGTTCCACGGAACTTTGACTTTTGTGAACCAACAACGGAGCACTCGTTGACTTCCTGCCTTTACCTTCCATCGTAATATTATTGTTGTTGTAGCTGGACAGGATATTAGGACGCATCACTTCACGGATCAGATCCTGATCACATCGCGGATATTTAGCTCGTGATCCAACGGAAAAGGCACGCACTCTGTTTTGATCCATCTGCTGATTACAAATTATGTTCTCAACTGGCAGTCTTCTTTTGTTGTATTCCGGGCGGGAACCCACCGAATACGTTCTTGTTGGGCGTTCCATATCAAGACTGTTGGAAAAATTGTTTTCTTAGTTTTTTTCTTACTTTAATTTTAAAAGTTTCCTAGGAATTTCAAAATGTTAACTAATTTTTAATAAATTCTTATGTTTTTGTTTAATTTAGATTTGAAAATTGTAAAAATATGTTTTATTTTAATTGTTTTTCAAAATATTTTAATTTTTTTAAATTAAAATTATTTTTTTTAGTAGAATTTAAATTTTAAACAAAACCTGTTGTTAAATTTTAAATTTAATGTTTTTTCCCCAGAAATTTGTAATTGTTAATAAATTTGAATTTTAAAACTTTTGTTTAATTTACATTTTACATTTTAAAAACATGTTTCAATTTAATTATTTTTAAAATCTTTTTTTAGAAATTCCATTCAAAATGTTAATTTTTTTGTATGAAACTTAAATTTTAAGGATTTTGTTTAATTTTAATAATATTTTTTTTTGTAGAATATTTGTTCAAAAATTTAAATTCAATTCATTTTTTTAGGAGAATTTAAACTTTAAAACGCTTTTGAAAATTGTTGTTAAAATTAAATTTTTACTCCAGAAATTCCATCCAAAATGTTAAATAATTGTTAATACATTTTTAAAAGTTTAAAAAGTTTTAATATTTGAAAATTAAAAAAAAACAAAAGTTTTATTTTAATAATTTTTTAAATATTAATTTTAAAATCTTTTTTAATAAAATTTGTGCACAGAAATTATATTCAAAATTTGAATACTTAAAAAATATGTTTTATTTTAATTATACTATATAATTATTTACTTTTTCGAATATTAGTTATAAAATCTTTTTTAAATAAAATTAATTTTTTTTAGTAGAATTTAAATTTCAAAAAGCTTTATGAAAACTGTTGTTAGAACACAAATTAAATTTTTTCTCCAAAAATTCTATTCAAAATGTTAAATAATTTAAAAAAAATCTTAATTTTACAAATTTTGTTGAATTTACATTTGAATATTTAAAACAAAATCACTTTTTCAAATATTTTTTAAAAATTAAATTTAATTTTTTTAGTAGAATTTCAACTTAAAGAAGTTTTTGAAAACAGTTCTTAGAATACGAATTAACTCTCTTTTTAATAAATATTAAATTTCGTTTAATTTACATTTGAATGTTATTAAAAAAAATTAACTTCATTTTCCTTGAAATATTAGTTTTAAATTTAATTTTTTTTAGTAGAATTTAAATTTTAAACCGTTTTTGAAAATTTTTGTTAGAATACGAATTAAATTTTTTCCCCAGAAATTTACATTTGAATATTTAAAAAATATGTTTAATTTTAATTACTTTTTCGAATATTAGTTTTAAAATATATTTTTTTTTAAATTAAATTAAATTTTTTTAGTAGAATTTCAAATCAAAGACGTTTTTAGAATTAAAAAATTTAATTCCTTGTCCAGAAGTTTCATTCAAAATGCTAAATAATTGTTTATACATTTTAAATTTAAAAAAAATCATTTAATTTACATTTGAACATTTGCAAAATATGTTTAATTTCAATTGTTTTTTTAAATATTAATTTTAAATTATTTTTTTTTAAATAAAGCTTTATTTTTTTAATAGAATTTAAATTTAAAAACATTTTTGAAAACGGTTAAATTCAAAACTTTTGTTTTATTTTCATTTAAAAACTTTAAAAATAGGTTTAATTTTAATCTTTTTTCTAGAATATTAGTTTTTAAATCGGTATCAATTTAAATTTAAAGTTTTTTAGTAGAATTTAAATTTGAAAACTGTTGTTATAATTAATTTTTTTTTTTATAAAACTTTAGATTAATTTACATTATTTTTAGAATATTAGCTTCAAAATCGGTTTAAAATTAAATTTCATTTTTTTTTTAGTAGAATTAAATTTTAAAACTTTTGTTTAATTTACATTTGAAAATGTAAAAGTAATGTTTAATTTTAACTATTTTTACAAATATTTTATTGTTAATCAATTTTTAAATTAAACTTTTGTTTAATTTATATTTAAAATATTTAAAACGTTTATGAATTGTTTTGTTAGAATTTAAATTTATATATTTTTTTTAATTCCATTTAAAATGTTAACAAAAAACTTTAACTTCAAAGTATTTTCTAAAATTTAACAAAACCTTTCCAATTTTAATTATTTTTTCAAGTGAGTTTCAAAATATATGTAATTTCTTGATTTCTAAAAATATATATAAAAATTAAAATAAAAAACCAATACTCACTGTAACTCATCAAATCTTGTGTCTATGTTTTCAGCATGGAACTCATTGTATCTGTGATCCCGGGAGTTAACGCTGCAAGTTGAGGTATTTGATGTCAGTAAACCATTTTTCTTGGAGGACTTTCCAGTGTCGGAGACCATTTGCATGTAACCATCCTCAGCCAGACTTGAAGACCGACTGTGGTTGCCAGTCGACATTGGCATATACTTTGGGTGGAAGTCATTACCTAGAGACGATGCCGCATGACTACAGCTCTCACTGTGAGGAGAGCTAGCACAAGGACTTAAGGCCATGTAATGATCCTGGTTGTCAATATCATCATAAGGTGTTGTAGTCGTATGAATTGGTAGATTCAAGGAACTTTGGATATTGCCTTGGTTGTTCAATTTGTCACGGTGATAGTGATTCGTTTCAGCACAACAACTAGCGTAGTCATCGTTTTCTTCAGGAATAACATTACTGCTTCCAGTTGTTCGGGAACTGAGAAGGAATATTTTTGTTAATGAGGGTATTTATTGCTATTAATATCAAAGACATGTCTTTTGCCTAAGCATATCGATTCTGATCGGGCGCCAAAAATAACGAAGGACTATTTTTGTAAAAATAAGGCGTAACAAGGACAGTTGAAAGCTTTTATTAAAAAGCTTAAAGATATTGTATATGAATCGGGCGCCAAAAATAACGAAGGACCATTTTCGTAAAAATAAAGTTAAGCTTCGGAACAAAAACAGTTGAAAGCTTGTATTAAGAAGTTTTAGAAAGCTTAAAGATATTGTATATGAATCGGGCGCCAAAAATTACGAAGGACCATTTTCGTAAAAATAAGGCGGAGCAAATAAATTTGAAGGAACTGAATACTATAAATATTCTAAATTTCTGAATAAACTTTAGGTCAATAGAATGAGCTCCTTCGAAGGACAATTTTTACTTAATTTATTAAATATAAAATTTAAATCTCACTAAAAAGAATAACCAAAAAATCTACTCACTTGTAATATCTTGCTGCGAAGTTGCCACTTTCATCCGGTGTAGATGACTGACAAATGCTGTCCGGCTCGTCTATACTCAAGTTAGATCCTTCGCTCTCAGAGCATCCAGTGGAAGGACTTAGAGTATTCATTGGAGGACTATGACTGTGTCGGTTGTACATCGAATGTGGTCTATGGGCTGACTGTTGATTTAGCGAGGGAATAGTACGTGGCGGGGGCATTGATGAATTCGTAATACTGTGATTACTGCACTCACTCGGCGTACGGTTTCTAGTTGATGGCAGACTATCACATCGATCTCTTGTTGTTATAGCTGTGATAAACACGCCACCTTTAAAATTAACAAACGGTTAATAATGCGGTAAACTTCTAAGAAAACACTCAAAATATCTTTAAGAAATGGAATAAATAGCTAAACAATAAATAAAATATCCATTAAAAGCTTGATAAATATACGAAAAGATGATGTGATGAATGAAGAGCATTATTATTACTATGCTTGGCTACTAATGAGTATTCATACGTTTAAGAAGCTTGAGTAAGGCGTGTTTTTTTTTAAAATGATATTTAATAAGTACAATCGGTTTGTGGTTTCTGGTGGAGGTTTCTTAAAATTAATTTTTATGAGAAAGACTTTTTCTGTAGTGAGCGGTTTTTTATATTTTTTTTTTTAGTTTTTGTCTTCTTTTTTTATTTAACAGTTTAATGTTTGGTTTGTTACTTCTTATATCAAAAATAAGCTAATTAAGTTGAAGTCAGGACTCGAACTTAATTAAGCTATGCTGAATGCAAAAAGCTTATTGAAAAGTTCACAAACAAATCAAGAAAACAAACATTTTAACGGAATTTAAATATTAAGCTTAAGTTTTGTAAAGAAATAAAAATTAAATATTAAGCAAAAGTTTTAAAAAGCTTAAAGGAAAAAAGCTCGAGCTTACAAGCTTTGAAAGATTCTAAGACGAGGAAGTTTATTGCATTTTTGATGCAAAACTGCATTAAGAACAAGTTCTTTTAATATTTATTTTTAAAGCTTGCAACAAGACAATTTAAAAAGCTTTTATAAAAAAAACTCTAGCCGAAAGAAAAAGCTTTATTGACTTTTTTAATTAAACAGTAAAGCCATAGATAAATAATAGATATGAAAACTTTCGGAGTCTGATGTTTTCCACTGAAACGAATCAAGTTACACTAGATAAAGAAAATGCTTCAAAGAGCTTTTTTCTCATCAAAAAATTTGCATATCTATAGTTTTTGTATGGTAAAGCTAAAGTATTTATTGGTAAATTAATATAAAGCTGGTTGAAAAAGCTTTTAGTGATGAACTTTTTGAGCTAAAATAACAGAACCTTTTTTACATGATTATTTTCAACTCTATTTAAAAATAATAATTGAAATAGTAATGCGTTTGAAATTCAATAAATCAGTGTATTTTTTAAATCACCTGTTAAAAATACCAAGTATGTGCAGCACAATTTGAAAGAAAAGCCTCTACAAATTTAATTGAAAATAAAAAATATCCAGCAGCAAAGCTTAGAGTCCGAACTCAAAAAAAAGAGCTCTTGGCTCTAAATAAAAAGCAGGAAGCTTTATTGAATTTTTAGCTTTATTGCATTAAAAACAGAGTCTTTTTAACTAACTTTAGATAGGAAAACTTTCGGAGTCTGATGTTTTCCACTGAAACGAAACACCCTACAAGAGCAAGAAAAAGTTTCAAAAATTGAAAGCTTCATTACAAACAAGTAATATTAATTAATTTTGTTTTCAAGCAAGAAAAAGCTTGAAAGAGCTTTCTCAATGCAAATATTACTCACAGGGTGCTTCAGCTGAAGTGGAAAACATAAGATTGAGTATATATGGTTTGAATATACTTGTATAAAACAGTTTAAAAAGCTTAATGCAAAAAGCTCTAGCTTAAACGTTTTGAAAATGTTTAAGAAAATTTAAATTTATTGAATATTTGATGCAAAGCTGCATTTAAAACAAGTAATTCCAATTGAATTCGTTTTAAAGCTTGTATCATAGACAAATAATAGATAGGAAAACTTTTGGAGTCTAATGTTTTCCACTGAAACGGAACATTCTATACAAGAGCAAGAAAAAGCTTTAAAGAGCTTTCTCAATGGAAATATTAATAACAGGGTGCTACGGCTGAAGTGGAAAGCAGAAGATTGAGTATCTATGGTTTGTCTAAACTTGTATAAAACAGTTTTAAAAAACTTAAAAGAAAAAGCTCTAGCTTAAACGTTTTGAAAATGTTTAAGAAGAGGAAGCTTTATTGAAGTTCTAATACAAAGCTGCATTAATTAAAAATTCTTTTAATTAATTTTTTGTTCAAGCTTATATCATAGACAAATAATAGTTAAGAGAACCTTCAGAGCCTGATGTTCTCCACTGAAACGAAACCCCCTACTAGAGCAATAAAAAGCTTCAAGGAGCTTTCTCAGTGCAAATATTACTATCCGGGTGTTTCGGCTAAAGTGGAGAGAATAAGATTCCGAAATTTTGCATATCTATGGTCAAAAATAAAGCTTTTTAAAAAACTTTCAATAACTTACTTAAAAGCTCAAGAAAAGCCGTTAAAACTCAAAGAAAAAAAATAACTGAAAAAATAAAAATCCCCAAAATTAAAACATAAAATAAAAGAATTGAAGACCAACTATTTTCAAGTTAATTTAAAGCTCACACAAAAAAAATCTCTCAATAAAACCATAAACAAAAAATTAAACCAAACAAATGAAACAAAAAAAAAAATGATGTAAAAAGTAGTCTTTTTTGTAAAACGCACCTAAATGATAATTGTTATTAAGAAGTGATCCCTTAGGTGTGGTTAAGTTACCACTGAACATACACGTACAGTTAATTTTGTTATTATTATTATAATTGTTATTATTATTGAAATGAATAACACTTGATGATTGTGACTTTAGTTTTGCTCCTGAAACATGATGATTATTACTACTACCATTATGCATTAACATCATCGTCGGGTGGTGTTGTGGTTGTGGTTGTTGTTGGTTGTGGTGCAAGTAATGACCATTGATATTGATATTGTTGTTATTAATAGTATTGTTATTAACGGTAGGACTATTACTGTTAATACATGAAATGGCTGTCTCCTCAGTTAATGGCAATGATCTAGTGCGTTGATGTACAGGTTGTAATTGTTTAGCGACCGTTGCGGTAGTAGAAAAATTCTTACAAATCGATCTTGGCGTTGCAGCATTTATATTATTACTATTATTATTATTACAACAACATATAGTACAACAAGTGTTAACTGTAGTTGTAGATTGTGGTAATGGTGGTGGTGGTTGTGTGCAACTATTACTATTCAATATATTACATTGTCCTTTACATGATAACCCGTTACCAGTGGTTTTGTGATTGATATCATTATTGATATTGTATGTTTCTTCAATGGGTAATGAGTATGCTCTTTGGTGAGAGATTGTTGTCGACATGGCTGCAAAAATACACACAACATATATAATATTTTCATTGAGGTTTTTGGGGTTTATTTTTTATTGGTAGTTGTTGGTTGTTGGATTTTTTGTTTTTTTTTTTTTTGTTTCTTCTGTATATAATATTTTGGATTAAGTTAGTTAATCGTTATGAGGTTAGATGTGATTAGTTAGTTATTTTTTTATTTGTTAATTATTGATTAGTAGCGTTGTTAGTAGTAAAAATAAAACGAACGGCAAGCCATTATGTTGGTTAGCAAAAAATAAGCTGGTGGTGGTATATTCTATATATATATTTTTTTTCTCGGATGCATTTCATTCTTTTTTGTTAGCTTGTTATACAATTTTACTTAGGATACAATTGTGGTAATGCTATGAATTTGATGGATTGCTTTTGATTGATGAAACTGGTATATTTGTTTTATTATTGTTGGATGTTGGATTCTCTAGGCGATCTAAGGTCTTCTGTTAGGGTTGAGGGGTTTATAAAGGGTTGATTGGTTATACTTTGTGAATTTTGGTATTACTTAGAATTTACTTTGAACTAAACGAGAAGTATTTTACGAATTGAATGACTTCATGATTTGTTTCCTCGAGATGAGCTTTAAAAACATGGATAAAGTTGCTATCAATTATGTCTTTAAAATTACATTTTTGTACAGGGTTCATACAAAGCTGATCAAGTTAAGAATAACCCTTTTAGAGCCCTAAAAATCCCTTAAAACAAATAAAGTTAAAGGTTCATAGAGAATTTTAGATGCATATTACAGTTCATATAAAAGTTTCAAAGTAAAAATTATCTATTTTTAAAGATCCAAAAAATACTCATGAGCCCTAAAAAACTCATAGTGAAACTTCTAAAATTAGACAATTTTTACAATTTATTTTTTTTTTTTTTTAATTTTTTTACAACAAAGTAAAAAATGTTGTAAAAAAATCCATAATTTTCTCTTTTAGATTGTATTTTTAATTTTACTTTAAAAGTTACATTTGTATTCTATAAAAATCCATAATTTTCTCTTTTAAATTGCATTTTTAATTTTACTTTAAAAGATAAATTTGTATTATATTTTTTTCTTATATTTCGAATTGTAAAAATAAAATAACTTTGTGGATTTATATCATTATTAAATCTTTTTCGAAGATTAATTTTAGACTATTTTATAATAATTTATTTGATTAATTCTCAACATTAAACAAAATATTAAAATTTTAATTTTAAAGAAATTTGCTTTACTATGTCTTAAATAATATATCAATAGTAAAAAGCTCATAGTGAAACTCTTAAAATTAGACAAGTTTTTACAATTGATTTTTTTTTGTTTAATGTGTTTTTATTATAGTTTATATGTAATTTAATTTTATCAAAATAAAATTTCAACGATTTTACTGATTTTTTGTTTGCCAAACAACATTTAAAACTATATTTAATTTTTAATAAATGTAATATAATTTTTACTTCACCGCGAATTTTATATTATTACTTTTTCTGATGGAGTAAAACATAATGTTATACTACTTTGCATTATTTTTATATTTTACCAGGATTTGTTGATGCATTAAACAATATACTTTCAAAAGTTCAAAGTAAAAATTATAAAATCAAAACAAAAGAAATCAAAGATTAGTAAAACTCTTAAAATTAGACAAGTTTTAGAAATTAAATTTGAATTTAGAAATCACAATTTTAACAATATTTTGTTTTAATAAAATCTGAATAATTTTAAAATCAAAGAAAATTTTGAAATATTTATCTTGAAATGTATTTATAAATTCTTGTTTTTCTTTACTTTATTTCAACTTTCTAAAAAAATACTTTTAATTTTACTTTAAATGTTGTTTTTTAACTTCATTTTATCTAAATCGTTTACTTTGTATTGTTTTGAAAATCTTACAAGAATTCATTTTGATTATACTTTTAAAATTTTTGTTAAAGAAATAAAATATTGTAATTCAACTATTTGAAATCTTGTTTGTTTTAAATTATTCTTAAAACTTTCAAAAGTGATATTTTTTTTTTAATTTGTTTTAATTTTGAATCAAATTTAAACATAAAAAATTACATCAAATTTAAAACTTTTCTCAAATTTGAATTATTATTTGCAAACAAAAAAAAAAACTAGCATTTTTTCAACGCTTGTTTTCTAAATTAAAAAAATTATATATATAATATTTCGGAAAAGATATTTTCGTTTTAAACAAAAAAATCAGTGNGTAATTCAACTATTTGAAATCTTGTTTGTTTTAAATTATTCTTAAAACTTTCAAAAGTGATATTTTTTTTTTAATTTGTTTTAATTTTGAATCAAATTTAAACATAAAAAATTACA
>JXPG01077965.1:0-13559 GCA_001015175.1 Megaselia abdita | reverse complement strand
AAGAAAAGTTTGATTAAAAAGTCAATTTTACGAAAATTTTATTTTTTACTCAAAAATTTTTTTGAGTTTTTTTGATTCAAAAGTATGAATATCTTAAATTATTAGATTTTTTAAGGAAATGTCTTAATTTACTTAAATAAAACACTTTGTAGAAGACAATTTTGATTAACAAGTCAGTTTCACGAAAATTGTATTTTTTACTCAAAAATTTGACAGTGGTACCCCTTTGCATTTTTTCAAAAATAAGAAAATTTTAAAATATTGGATTTTTTACGGAAATGTCTTAATTCACTTAAATAAAACACTTTGTAGAAGAAAAATCTGATTAAAAAAGCAAATTCATGAAACTCATTTCTTTGACACAAAAATTTGACATTTTTTTTCAAAATATGAAAATTTTAAAATATCGGATATTTTAAATGAAATGTCTTAATTTATTTGAATAAAACACTTTGTAGAAGAAAAGTTTGTTTAAAAATCAATTTCACGAAAATTTTATTTTTGACTCAAAAATTCTACAGTGGTTCGAGGGCTACCGATTTTCTTTTTTTTTTTATATTTCTTTAAATTTACTTTATAATTGAATTCTTATGCCATTGAATTATTGAATTATAAACCAGAAATATTTTTTAAATCAAATTTGTGAAACTGTTTCAAGGGAATAATAGTTCCTTTGAAGTGAACTATAAATTTCTTATGAATAATGTTTTAGTTTTGAATTTATTTTTTATATACGGAACTGGAAAATGCAATTTTCAAGAACTTGCAAACTTTTGTTTCTTCGTCAATGAGCTACTTTGATTATTCTTCCAGAATATAATTCTTGAATATTAAAAGACCCTTGGCGTTTTTCAAACTAAGAAACTCAAAAACCAATTGTAAACAAAAATTCAAAAACCTTCAATAATTAAAACTAAAGGGAAAGAAAAAAACAACCCCAATTATTTTGAAATATTAAAGAAAATAACAAAAAAAATCTATAAAACCAATTAAATGACAACCCGAATGTTAATTACCAACAAATGTCAAATCATTTCACCACCAATTAACCCTACCGATAATTTGATGCCTGTCAAAATCAGACACCCAAGGTGGTTTAGCAACTACATCGTTGACTATGGACGAACGGACGGAAAAAAAGCTAAGAAAACATTTTGTTCATGATGGATGGAAAATGATTATTGATTTAAATTTTACTACTCACCCAAGCATTAACACAAGCAAATCATGAGCTCCTTTCACTTTCATAGAAACTTGCTTCAATACGAATTATTGTTTTCAATATTTTCCTTTCTTTCTTGATTCCTTGAAACTATTTTTAAAAACTCACAAATTTCATCCTTTTTTTACAAATTTTAAAAAATATAACGTCTTTTAACTTTAAAAATAAATTAAATAAATAACATAGAAAAATAAACAACAAAAATACACTTTCACTTTTCGAATGAGCGAAGAAGGAATTCCAGAATTTTTCGAAAACTTTCAGTTTATTGTGGCGACCTGCGAAAAACGAATAGTTCTTCTTAGTTTTTTTTTTTTTTAATGAAAATCTATTTAAAAAGATGTAAAAGTGTGAGTGTGTCTGTGTTTTAGAAAGAAGTTGAAAAAATCGTACTGATTAAATTTGGAAAATTTTATATAGAAAAAAGAGGTTACACAAAATCTCACACAAAAAGCATATCAAAAATAATTAGGTAGAAATAAAACACAACATCAATTCAAATCGTGAAAATGTACAATTTTTAGAAATTCATTAATTTTTTTTTTTATTTTTGAAAAATAGGATGAAATTAGATAAAACAACAACAAGAAAGAAAGTAGGATTTTTTTTATAATTCAACGACACGATTTGTAAGATTTTTGAATTAAGCTTTTATGATTTGTTGGATTTTTTACCAATCAAAGTTAAGGATTGGTCTAAGCCAATAGGAATGTCCTTATTTTTATTGGTTTTTTCTCTCAGTCTGTCTTTTATCGCAATCTCTTATTTATTGGTCGTCGAAAAAAAAGCAAACTTGACATATCGATCGAGTTTGGTTAGAATTTTGACCAATCAAAATTGCGGATTTCTTTAAGCCAATGAGAATAGTATTATTTTTATTTTTGACTCTCTCAGTCTGTCTGTTAGCGCCATTTTTTGTTCATACCATTCAAAATTTTACAAATCGTGTCGTTGATTTAAAAATAAATGTTAATAATTTGTTTTATATATAAAAAGACACATAATTCATAACACATTTCATATAAAATAGAGTAATAGAACATGAAAGAGAAAAGGAATAGAATATCAAAAATAAAATCGTTAAACCAGAATTAAAATTCATTCGACTGTTCAAATCAATTAATTTGTCTAAAATGTATTTATTCATCAGAATATTAACACGTATTCATAAAGAGATTAACACCTCTTAGTTCGGAACGGAATTTGAAAGTTGCATAACAAAATAAAAGCCATACAAATGACTATTACACTTTTATTGATCTGCCTGTGAAATACATGGCTCTAAAAATGTGTCCACATCGGTGTTGACACAATGCAGTGGAACAAAATGTGAACTCACGCATCATCAAATACGAGGTAGAGGTTTCACACATTTTAGGTTTTCAATCGCCTTTTGTCATTTGGATTGTGCCGTTGCATTTTGTTTTCTAATTGTGTAGTTTATTTGATTTGAATTTCAAATGTTGTTTAATTTGTTTGGTTTTAGAGATTTATGAACAACGTTCACTATTTTTCAAGCAAAATGTTGCACATTTTTGTATCTCAAAAATTTATACCAAGAACTTTAAAATTTTTATTTTTTAAAGAAAACGAAATCCAAAAATGTAAGAGTACTTTGTAAGGAACAAAAGAAACTTTAAAATGTTGATTGGGAGATTGTGAAAATTAAATGTTATTCTATAGCATAGGATAAATTAATAAGTAAAATCTATTGAGAAAGAAATTAAAAAAAAAATAGTTTTTTTTTTTATTATGTAGGCGTAAGTTTTGGAGAAGTGTTAAAAATCCCCACGGAGCTTTTTAGAAAAGAGAAATTCATACTTTTTGAAAATTTGTTTAGGAAAACAGTATTTTAACCGCAAAACTTTAATCAAAAAGTCGGGGTTACTCCTTTTAGGATTACCTGTGACATATCCCTCTCTTAACCCCGAATCCAAATCCTAACATTTTATACATGAGAGTACATGTGAAATATCCCTCCCATAACTCCGAATCTTAATATTTAACACATAACAGATAAAACTGTTCACAATTTAAAAATAAAAAATCCTGGGTTCAAATCCCGACAAAAATTCATACTTTTCGGATTTTGTACTTAACGGATACTTAAAAGAAAGCGTGTTTAATCCTTTTAGGATTACTTGTGACGTTTCCCTCTCATAACCCCAAATCCAAACCCAACATTTTATAAATAAGAGATAAAACTGTTCAAAATTTAGAAAACAAAATCCTGTGTTCAAATCTCGACCAAAAATTCATACTTTTCGGATTTTTTTTTTTAGGAAAATAGTTTTTAAACCGTAAAACTTTAAAAAAAGGCGTGGTTACTTCTTTTAGGATTACTTGTGAAATATCCCTCCCATAACCCCGAATGCAGACCCAACATTTTATACATAAAAGATAAAACTGTTCACCATTTAGAAAACAAATCCTGTGTTCAAATCCCGACAAAAATTCATACTTTTCGGATTTTTTTTTTAGGAAAATATTTTGTTAACGAAAAAACTTTTTAAAAAAGCGTTTATCTCATTTTAGGATTACTTGTGACATTTCCCTCTCTTAACCCAACATTTTATACATAAAAGATAAAACCAAATTTAGAAACAAAAAAAATCCTGGGTTCAAATCCCGACCAAATTGTAATTTTGTTATACAAAAAATTCGTAAAGTCAAAACATTAATTTCATTCAAATTAATTGGAAACAAATCAGCTTTATTTAACTTTTTACTTTAAAAATATTGTTGAGCGTAAACAAAATTTAAAATTCATTCACATATTTTATTTGATAAAATTTTAAACAGTGTATTTTGAGCCAATGTAAGTTTTTCATATTTAATTCTAGAAAACAAAAATGTTTCGCTTTAAAAAAAATTGTTTTAAATTTAAGATAATAGTTTTAAAAACATTAATTGATGATTTGGAATGAGCGAGTATTTTTAAAATAATTGTTTGAATTTAAAAAAATATTGTTATTAATTCATAAAAGACAAATACAAAACGAAAAATTTACTTCGTTCAAGTGTTAATTATTTGAATTTTGAAATATCCGATCGGACTGGTTTCGACTTTTTTTATCTGCGTTATATCAATAGACAATCGATTTTTTATTAGATATTTGAATGCTTTTAAATTCCATGGGAACTCAAATTTTCCAAATACAAATTTTTGATTTTTTGAAAGGATTGTAAAATATTTTAGTAAGATTTCTTAAAATTAAATATAAAGTCTTAAAATAAAACAATAGTCTTAAAATGTTTGCTGTTTTATAAACATTAAAGCAACATTTTATTTATTTTAAAAAATTAAAATAACAGTTTAAGAAATAAATTTTTACAAAATATTTTTAAATAAAAGTTATATACAAATTTTTATTTGAGGATTTCAAAAAACTAAAATATCTTTTCGTTTAAAACATATTTGTCTGAGTGTAGTGTTAGAGGTGTTAGGCTTAACTACTTTTGAATAAGTTTTTCCTATTACTTTTCTTAATACAATAAAAAGTTTTAAAAATTTAGAAATTTCTCCTTAAAATCGTTACTATTTTAGTATAAGATTTTCCTATTTTATTTCTTAGTGTACTCTAAAATGATATAACACAGAAATAAAACAAGTTAAAATATATAATAATATAAATACGAAAAAATACACTTATATGCAAAAATATTCACACTTAGTGTAAATTATTTGTATTTTTATTGAACAAAATAAGCGTAAAAGAAATTAATTAATACAAATTATTTTTTTCTCTTAGGTCCGAAACCTTGAGATTTCTTGAGATGGATGTTAAATTAGCAACTTTATGAGTAAATCAGTTTTGATTATTTTTTGTAATACACTAAAGATTTGTGTATTATTACGAATTTATGTTTCATATTCATTTACAAGACTTTTAGTTTCAAAAATACACTTTCGAAAAAAGGAAGGAAGGAAATAAATTACAAATATGTCAAGTAAGAGACAACTCAAAATAAATCATGTATAATTTTATCGAGAAAAGAAAATAATGTCACACAGTAATACTTTTTACATAAAATGTTTAAATATTTCAACAGTTACAAATATTTTTGCATTTTGGAAAATAAATCATAATACAAATCAAAACAAGTTCATGAATTTCGATTTAAATGAAGTGTATATCAATGACTACAATAACAACTAAAAACCTTATCAAAACCCCAAATCAATACTTATTGAAATCTAAAAATACAAAGAAAACACAACGAAAAAAAAATACAAATTAAAATATCGAATAAAATATAAACCATTCATCCCCCAACGTTAAAAAAAAAAAATAATGATGACTTCTAAATTTAATAATATAATCATCCAATTTTCCTAATAAAATTGTCTATAATTTACAAATTTCCCCATTAACCATTTTAAGTAAGAAAAGAGAAAAAGCGAATCTAAGAAGATGAAAAATCTGAAGGAAAAGGTATATCATTTATAATCAACCATTAACTTTCTATAGAAAGCTTTTAAGGATCGAATTCGCTTTTGAGGAACTGAACGGAACGAAGGAAGAATGGATGGAGAAGCAGAATATATTGAGCCCCTTGAGAAGGAGGATGGGTATACAAAGTACAGTAAGCGCATATAATAAGTAAAATGTTAAAGTAAAAATATCATACATAATAAATTATAAAAAGAAGTAAATGACATGAAAGATATATTTTCCAGAAGATGTTTCTTTTGATTCTATCTTCCTAGGTTTACGATGACATACATTATATGTATCAGTAAAGTATAACGTTCTTCATTCATTTATCTGTACGTTTTCATCATTCATCCTGAATTGATGAAGAACGTCAAAAGATGAGGAACTGAAACGCACTATCCTCTGAAGTCCCAGATTTCCCATCTTGGTGTATAGGGAGATGAGTTAAATCAGATTCGGATGATTTCACTTAAGGCTCGGGGAGTTCCATTGCTAATGTAGAATCATGTTTCTGATTTGATAGAATTACAACTTTATTTCAAAGCAGAATACTTATGGGAATACCATTGTTCGTTTCTGAGGATTTTGGAATGATGCTAACTGTTTAAGAGTTACATACTTCACTTTACTTTGTGGAGTAAGCAATTATAGTGCTTTCTATGTAGAGGATAAATGAGCACCAATTAAAATTTAGGTTCTTGTTATATTTTTGTATTTTAATATTTTTGATGATACTTCTTGATGGAAATGTGGTACTATTTTTGAAATTTGATAATTAGATATTAAATTTGGAAATTTCAATAATATTTTAATATCTGAATTATATTTTTGTATGTTTTTTAATAATTTGATTGTTCTTAATATTTTGAATATGTTTAATATTTTGAACATTTCGATATAATTTTAATAATATCTCAATAATATTTCAATATTTTTTAAAAAATATTTCAATAATATTTCAAAAATACTTCAATAATATTCCAACAATATTTTAATAATATTCCAATAATATTTTATTTTTTCAATAATATTACCGTTAAATTTCAAAAATATTTCCAAAATCAAAACTTTAATAATTTTTCAATAATATTTTAATGTTTTAATTTTTCAATAATATTCTAATAACATTTCAATAATACTTCCTTTTTCAAAAATATTACCATTAATAGTTCAATAATATTTCAACAATACTTTAGTAATTTTTCATAATATTTCGATAATATTTCAATAACATTTCAATAATATTACAACAATAATTTAAAAAAAAATCAAAAATATTTCAACAATATTACAATATAACATCATAATATTTCAATATTAATTCATTAAATATTTCAATAATATATCAAAAATATTTCCATAATATTTAAATTACATTTCAATAACATTGCAATAATATTTTTAAAATATTTCAATATTTTTTTATTTAATATTTCAATAATATTTTAATAATATTTAATTTATTTTTAAAGCAGATATTAAATTTGAAAATTTATATATTTTAATATATATTAAACAAATATTTCAAATATTTAGTTCAGAAATATTTCAATAATATTTCATTAAGTTTTAAATCAGATATAAAATTTGAAAATTGATATAATATTTTAATGTTTCAATACTCGTTCAATAATATTTCAATATTATTCAACAAATATTTTCATAATAAATCAATAATATTTTAAACATTTCAATAATGTGTATCTCGATAATATTTCGAATATTTTTAACATTTCAAAAATATTGCATTTAATATTTTAATATCTCAATCATATTTTTGAATATTTTGAACATTTTAATACTTCAATAATATTTCCATAATATTACTATTATATTTTAATATTATTTAAAAAATATCTCAATAATACTCAAAATTTTTATAACATTCCAATAATATTTTTATAATATTTTAATAATATTTTAATGTTTCAATAATAATTCAAGAATATTTAATTATTTTTTTAAATATCTCAATTATATTTTAATATATTTCTGTATATTTTTTTATATTTGGAATAATTCAATTTAATTTCAATAATATTTCCATAATATTATCATTATATTATAATATTATTTAAAAAATATTTTAATAATATTTCAATAATATTCCAACAATACTTCAATAATATTTTAATAATATTCCGAAAACATCTCAATAATATTGGAATATTTTGAACATTTCAATTATATTTTAATATATTTTTGTATAATTTCAACATATTTCAATAATATATATTAATAATATTTCGATAATATTTCAATATAATTTCAATACCATCTCGAATATTTTGAACATTTCAATAATATCTCGAATATTTTCAATATAATTTAAAAAATATTTTATTATCTTAATAATATTTTAAAATATTTTTGAATATTTCGATTGTTCTTAATATTTTGAATATGTTGAATATTTTGAACATTTCAAAAATTTCTCAATAATATTTGATTTAATATTCAAAAATACTTAAATAATAATATTTCGATAATATTCCAATAAATTTTTAAATATGTTTTATATTTTATAAAAAAAAAATTCAAAGCATTTCATTATTATAGAAAATAAACCCCTTTGTTCCAAAATAAGCCCAAAGAGTCTTATTACAAAGTCAAAGGAAACCAATTGTAATGAACCACAACCAATAAAGCTTTTCAACAGTGCACGGAGAAAGGTAGGATACGATATGTATAGGTTACGACAACCATTAAGCACAAAAGTATAGAAAGACTTAACAGTAGAGCGGAAGGAACCGGAGGAAGGATTTATAGAAAAGAGCACAATATGCAAAAAAGATAACAGCATCAGCAAAAGAAATGAAATACTATTTATTTTTAATAGAGCAAAAAAAAACTCTTCACAAAATATCTAATAACAATAGCAACAGACACAGATTACTTGAATAAGTATTAGATGAAATGAAGAGTTTTCGTAATAGTAATTAAGAAAGATGTTTTACGAAATTCGAGAAAGAAAATTTACTAAAGCTGTAGTCGGTTTCTTGTATAAGAAAACTAATATGGAAAAAGGTGAAATATGTTGGATGTTTGTAATATAGGAAGATTAAAGGGATTTTTGTGTGGTTTTTGTCAAGGCTCAGTTTTGAAGTAATATGTATGAAAGGCAGAAAGAGCTCTTCGGTTTAAGTAACGACATTCTTAAGTTTTGAAATACTCAACAAAATACAAAAGAGAGAATTGACTTTAATATTTGGTTCTTGTCAAGGATAACGTTTAGTGAGGACTCTAACTAGATTTTTAACCATGAATAAACTCAATGAAATAACCAAGTCTTCATAAAAACGAATCCACAAATTACCACAATTTATTAATGAACGATAATTTTCAAAAATATCCAATGATTAAGATTTATGATCCTCGAGAGGCATTACATCAATAACTCCTCCGGTATGATGTACCAATTTCAAGTTGTATTTTCTAGCTTCGTTTCGCTGCCTAATCAAACTGTGTTCCCGCAGAGATGCGAGTATAAACTGCTGTCGTTGTTGCAAAATAGCCGAACGATTTCTTAAAACTCCTAATAGTCTGAAATTTCTTCTTAAATTTGTAGTTCCATAATTCCTTGATATGAGGCGATTTTCTTCCATATTGACTTTTGTGTTGATTTAAAAAATCTTGGTAACTGTCATAAATTTATTTTGAGAAACGTAAGATATTTCAGTGTACATTTATAAATCAATCTAAAGAGTCATTACTCTCATTCCTTCTGTTGACGTAGAATTCAAGATTCCTCAGTGTGCACATTATTTTAAAGGAGTGTATCAGAGCGTGAAACAAATTGTCTCCGCTATTCTGCCTCTAAATTAAATTGGCAACAGTGTGAAGTCTATAGTAAATAGTAAATAGACATTTATCTAGATCTAGTTTACTTGTTTGGCACTTGCAAGAGAAAACTCTTATTAAAAACTGTATATTTAGTATATACTGCAATATCTGGTTAGTCTAGATGTAAACCTAAATCTAAAAAAAAATATTTGAGTCAAGATCTTAATTTTAATTCAACTATTAATGTTAAGAATCTGTACACTTCTGAGAAATGATGAAACAAAACAATCTCTTTATTATTCCATGTAATTTTTTACACCTGAGTATGTGCTGCAAAACCTTATTTTAGTGAAGATCTCAACCTTTCTAAATTTCTTACAGCGCAATCACTCTCATAGCTAAACCAAACATCCTTAGCATTCAACCATCGTAACAAAAGAATAGAAACCTCAAACCCACATCTAATTTGATTTTGAGAGATAGAGTTCACACCAGCAGAGAAGAAACAAAAAATGCCGGTGAATAATTTATCCAATCCGCCTTAACCCAGATTCTCAGCACCATTATACTATTTTCTATTCTATTTGTTTGGTGTACTCCCCAGATACTAAATGAAATTGAAAAATCTCTTTACCTCCAGCAGCAGCCAAGGAAAATAAACAGAAGATTGCATATTTCAAAAATATAAAAACACTTTCGTTGTTGGTGCAATCTTGCAATTTTATTGTGAAAATATGAGATTTTTTAACGATAATTTGAAAAACTCTCGCCAAATCGCAGTGTTTTCGAAAATTAATGAATAGATTTGAATGTTTTCCAAATTGTTTACAATTTGTCTAAATAGTTTACAAGTATCTGGTTTGTGTTTGTAAAGAAGATCGATGCGTTGCTGATTAACATCATTCGATTGTTCTTCAAAGTGTTCAGCAACGGAAGTTAATTTCTAAACATTGTTTTATTGTTTTTTGAAGGTGATTTTCTTTTTTCGTTAGTTGCTTAATTGAGGGTAATGTTTGCGAGTGAAGTAATGGATGGAAATATTTTTTGAAAGGTGGTTTTTGTCAGGTTTTTGTATTTCTTATTAAATTGAAGAAATGGTTGTGGACTTGAGTGAATGTGTTTTGTGACATATTTTTAGGGTTTTGTCGATCAAATATTTTGTGAAGGTGGTTTTAGAATTGACTTATCTTGAAACTTTTCTCTTTAATTAAGGAATACTTGTGGATTTGGATTATATGATTTTGACACTGAATACATGAAGTCATGAATGAAAATATTATGGGAAAGGTGTTTTTATCAGACTTTAGAGTTCACATATTTTTTAAAATGGTTCTGGACACGGATTATATTATTTTCCTACATACTATTAGTATAATAATGAATGGACACTTTTAATTGAAAGAGTTTTTTATCAGGTTTTAGAGTTAACTTACTTTTAAAGGAACTATATTGTGTTTTTTTTTTTCAGGTTTTTGAGCTCGCTAATCCCGTAACTTTCTTGAGAATTGAAAAAATGGTTCTGGACTTGGAGAGAATTATTTTGTAACATAGTCTTAGGAAAATAATGAACGGAAATATTTTATTGAAAAAGGTTTTTGTCAGGTTTTAGGGCTTACTTATGTTTTAAATGAATCTTTAACTTGGTTTGAAAATTTAAGAAATGGTTCTGAACTTAGATTTATTAACATATCAGGTTTTAGAGCTCACTTATTTTGTGACTTTTTTTAAAATTAATTAATGGTTCTGGACTTGAATAAATGATTTTGTAACATAGTCCTAGGAATATATGGAATGGAATAAGTAATGGAAGTTATGTGTAGTAAGTACTATTTACACATAGTAAAAATTTGACCTAAGGTAGTGCGTTGTCAAGTGTTAGTTTTAACTCATTTTGCTTCTGAAAGAAGTATGTTAAACCTTTAAGATTGCAGTCTTATATATGAAGATTTCAATATTTTCTATGAAGATTGTAAAATATTTTTGGAAAGATTGCAATCTTTTATATGAAGACTGCAAAAAAAAAATGCAGCACTCGTGTACGGGATTGCAATGAGTGAAAAGCACCTCGATTTTGACAACGGTTAAGATAAAATGAATTTGTAATAATAATATATTCTTAAAGATGTCAATGATAATTAAGAGATGGAAATATTTTAGTGATAATTTAATATATTCGTTGTATCTTTATCTTAGAATTTCTGTCCTTGGATAATACGTAGAATATTCGTATGGTGAATGGTTGTTAACTATGATAATTTATTAAGTGATTTTTTTAGTGTAGTGTGGATTTTGTAAAATGTAAGATATTTGTTTCCCAATTTTGTAAATGTCTTAAAATTTACTCCCTAAAAATTAAACATTATGCTTAAGTTCTAAAGTATAGAATACGGAACCGATTTGTCTGTTTATTTTGACTGTGATTCACAACCAATTTATTGAATTTCAAAATATTTTCATTCATAAGGAAATTAACGTAGACTTCTTTGCGAATGTAGCTTGTGGTTGTGATATTGAATACAAAAATGAATACGGTTGCGAACTCAGGATACAAAATATTGAGACATACCCTCAGGTGTAATTATATTAAAAGGTTTATGTCAATGATTATCTTTAAACCCCACCTTCTCTTATAAAAACGAAATTCACAAACCAAACATGTCACCCAAAAATTGCCAACAAAATTCATAATAACAAGCAATTAGAACGAGCAAATGTGTAAATTTTTATTCCACAAAACAATACACAATAAGCGCATTTTTAAACAGCTTAGCATAGCAAATCGAACAAGCTAAATAATAGCAATAAACTGACTGGACTGACTCAGAGTTTATAAACTGTTTGCTTGGCTGTTTCGAATTTCATAGCGCTGCAGTATTAATACAATACGCCGGTTGTCTTGTCCGTCGTCAATCACAAGTAGACGAAGTATAAGCTGGAATACAATAGCAATTAACTATAGCACATTGTATTTGTTGTAAAATTTCCTATATACGATGGATGGAAGTGCTCCAGTTCATCGACTTTTTCGCATTTTACAAGTAAATCTCCACCTCTCCCATCTAAAAATTAATAAAGAAGAAATGTTTCTGCTCGAAAAACCGGTTTTGAATTACTTCTTTGTTTCATTTCGTCGAAAAGATCGAGTTCACTTGTGTGGTGTGTTGTGTTGTGCTGTGGCGATTTTACATCCAATTTAGCCAGAAAGACACGAACGAACAACCACATACCATCACCGGAAATCTGACACCAAATGTTTACGATTTCAAAAAATCAAAACCCTTCCCAAATGGAAAAACTGACAGTAACTATATATGTGCTAAGCATACACAATATGCTCTAACACTGAAATAAGAAATAACACCGAAAAAAAAACCCACAAGACAAATCGAAAACGAGAGTAAGTTCTTTTGAAATTGAAATTAAATGAAATGAAACCTGTATGAGGAGAGAAGCAGGTAACTTCTTACATTAGAGTAGAGTCACTAAGACTTGTTTGAATTTGGTTTTGATTTTGGAACCTCGAACTCAAACTCAACTGAAAACCAAGGTCAAGTGTATACACGAAATAAAATGTGGACGTTCAACTCTCCTCAAACGCTTTTATTTTTTTTTTATATTTTATATTTTTGTGTGTTTACTGTGGACGATGATGACTGTTACTGCGATTTTAATTTATGTGGCGGTTGAACGGCGACGACGCTTGGAATAATGTTTTGCGTTTTTAGTTAGGAGAATTTGATAACTGAAGGTCAAGTGTAATTATGGTAGGCTTTATTACTATAATGGAGCTAATTTTTAGGTTTTTTTTTATATAGTCTTCAAATTTTTGACCGGTAACAATGACTCTTGAACTCGCAATAAATTATTTTTGACAACGAGACGACTTAAATTGGCAATTTAATTTTGCTGTAATAAACAACTCGTTAATTTTGTTTTGTAATTGAAGGCCAGGTAGATATTTAAATATTTTTGTATCGATGCACTTTTTTTAAATGGATATTAATTGTCTGGGATGTTGAAAGGATTTAAATTTGAATAACAAATTGTGTGCATTTACAGGATTTTTTAAGTATCAGTTTCTTTTTCGATAATTTTAAAGCTGTGTTCGAATTTGT
>JXPG01077872.1:491-12448 GCA_001015175.1 Megaselia abdita | reverse complement strand
GGCACCTCATCATCACTCTTCAGAAGATCATCCTCAACTGACAGAGAAGTAGGGTAAGGTAGCTTGATTAGCTTCGCCTCCCTCTAACGAAGCAGTTGAAATTTTTATCGTCGAACTCTCCATTGTATCTTGTCCAAGATAAAGGCTTGTTATACCGTCAGCCGGGTATTATCAAGAGCCGCTTCAACTAGAAGGACAGACGCTCACCTGCCTGCTACCAGATCCCAGCAGGGTGCAGGATTTTGTCACAGGAAAATAAAATCACCTGCCGCTCTTGGTTCAGGACTGCTTATTCCAATATTCGCAGCTAACCTATATATCTATAGGCCTGAGCTCAGCGAGTACTGCTGCTATTCTTCAGTATTGCCATACTGGACAAACAGTACAAGTTAGATCATTGAAGTCTGAAGCACGCTCAACAGCAACAATTTTCAAAGCCCGGAAAAACAATATAAGAAGATGTAAACTTTGGCAAATTTAATTTTCTTCAACGATATAAAAACAACAAATATAAAGAAGCTGGATAAATAAGTGGAACACGTTAGCAATTGTATAGGTCTAACTTTTATGAATTGTGCTGGGAAAGTAGTGACGGCTATTCTCAATAGAACCCTTTTAAAGTTACTTCCTGTTAACAAGAAATTAAATGAGTATAAGTCAGGTTTCAGACAAAAATATTCCCAAAATATTAAAAGAATAGGCAAAAATTAAAAGTATGGTAAGCAAATTAAGAATTTTGAAAATAAATGAGGAAATTGGTCCAAAACCTTATCTAAAGAAGTCATTTATCTCAAGTCAAAAATGTTTGATGAATTTCGTACATTGAATTTTGAGAGTAGCCAAGTTAATTATTTGACAGAAACCCAAAAATACAAAGAGCTTTTATTTATAAGATAACAAGGAATGGTGAAAGGTAGCAAAAACAATTAGAGGTCTCAGTTTTTGTCGGAATTACCTGGTGTTTATTCGAACATGTTGGATCAAGGAGTGGTCGATGGAATTTTCTATAAGAGTTTTTATATTCCAATTTTTTTGTTTTATTTATTTATATATTTTTTCCAATATTTAAAAAAGGCGATCCTAACAGTGTGGCAAATTACAGAGGCATTTCTTTCATGAATTGTTTAGCTAAACTATTTGAGGGTATTATAAATGAGCGTCTGACAAAATGGATAGAAAGTAATAACACTTTAAATGAATTTCAAACTGGTTTCAGACAAAATTTTCAACTGCCAGGGTTTCAATCGCCAGGGTTGTTTGATTTCTCCTTTAATGTTTAAATGACCTACATGGTGAGTTTAGTGGCGAAATATGGATTGATGTACTCAACATAAAACTTCTCATGTATGCGGATGACATCGTCTTACTTTCAGATGATTTGAGAGTTCTTCAAGTTATGACTGACCAATAGGAAGAATATTGTGAAAAATGGAGTATGATAGTAAATTTAGCGAAGTCAAAAATAATTGTTTTTCAGACAGGATGGTCGTCTTTCCTCAGTTGAAAAATGGTCATTTAAAGATAACCCAATTGAAGTCGTCAATACATACACGTATTTGGGCGTTGTTTTGACCCCAAGGCTTTCGTTTCAACAACATCTCGAAGAAAGGAATAGAAAAGCGCGATCTTGTGTTATGCAGCACAGGTTTGGGGACTTAAAGCATTCGAAGAAACTGAAAAGCCATGTGCCATTTAACATCAAAAATTTATTATAGAGACATGGTGATTGGTGGGCGGTAGTTCTCTAAAAGATTTTTTTTTCTGAAATGTTTGATCTGAAAGTTTATATTATTGCTTTTTTGTTAGTTTGTCTTTAAATTAAAATTTTGTTTAATATTTAAGTATTTTATTAGTTTTAAGATAGATATTAATTATGTTTGTATGCATAAGAATTGAAATTGTGAAATGTTTTGTTACGATTTTGATTATTTTGTTAGTGTTTCCCTAGAATTTGTAAGGGAAAAAACATCAAGCAAAACTAAAAATATATTTAATAACTCGACAAGCAAAACTAAAAATATATTTAATAACTCGACAAGCAAAAAAAAAATAACATAATACCAATAATCCTTCCATTCCAGGACTGCTTAGACCCACCTCTAACAAACACTCCCACAACCCTGTGGATGTGTCCAAACCACGCAGAAACTTTCATAGATGAAAATTTAGTCAAATCAATTTCAGCAGTCGAAAGAGTTAAAATATGGAACAAGTTCTCGACTCCAATTGACCATGAGATTGTTAAAAATGAGTTCCTCCTCAAGGTGAACTCGACTGAAGAATCAACTCAAATTAAAAAGACTTCTGATGAAATTGAGGTTCCTGCTATAGTAAAGTATCACTATGAGAATCCACCTCCTCTCCTCCCTTCGCTAAAGGGTCTATTGAGAGCAGAAGAACACTTTGATTATGACATCAGTGAAAACGAACCAATACAACCTCAAACACCCACAGCCAACAAAGTTCGCGCTAGGGCAGTTTTGACTCCTCTCAACTTTTTAATAGACAACAATGCTTGGTTCAAGAACTCTGCCATAAACGATTCAATTTTCATGAGATACCGAAATTTTACGATCGGTTCTGGAAGCAACTCAAATTTAAATCTGTCTCAATTTGGTAAATGTCGAAATATCTCAGCGAAACACGCAACAATATTCTACGACGACGCGACAGGTCTTTTTGAATTGATGAACTACTCTTCACATGGATCACAGGTGGACGGAATGATCTACTCTTTGAAAACGATAAACCGAGTTCAGTCGAAGGTGAAAACGTTTTGTGACGAGGAGAAAAGTATCTACGATAATTTACAAAGGATCTTGGACAAACATCGTAATCTGAAAAGACAGTTCTTTAAAAGTGGTCAAAATTTTAAGTAGGTTTTTTGATTATTTTTTTGTATTTTTCAAACATTTCTTTTTCAACAGAATGGCTCCAGATGATGAGTATTCGTCTTGTAATTGTCATGGAAAATCAATTCCTGTCGATGTCAGTTGGGAAGGAACGGCCATTGTCAAACATGGATCTGTTTTGAAATTCGGATGTCATTACTTTCTATTTAGCGTTGCGGACTTTGATAATGAATAAATTGTTTTTCTATTTTCTACAATTTTTATTAGTTTTTTTTTAAAGGGTTTTTTTTGACAAGGGATTCAAACATTGGATAGAGTCTGAAGTATGTTCGATATATTAATAAACTATATTTTATAAATTTTTTTTTTTTTTTGTTATAGTTGGTGTTTACAATGTTTTTTAATTTTATAATATTTTAGTCAAAATTTAATCTTAAAAATAAAACATTAAATTAAAAGCAAAAATATTATCTAATCCAAATTTTGTTTCAGAAATATAAATGGATTTAGCAAAATCAAAAAACTTAAATTAAACTATGTTTATTTAAAATAAAAAATTACCAATTAAAAATAACTCATAGATTTCATTGTCTAAGGGCATTTCCAACACAGTGTAGATTTTTTAAAGTTTCAAACATTTTTAGAACTGTTAAATTCAAATTTCAAAAAAAATATACAACAAAATTAAAATTTTATGATTTGTTGGGTTTGAGTAAGAACATTTTTATCCCTATAAAATTTAAATTTGGAAATCAAATTTTAAAATTTAACAATATTTTGTAATTTTTTTTAAGGGCAGTGTAGAATTTTAAAGTTTCAACATTTTTAGAACTGTTGAATTCAATTTCAAAAAAATTATAAAACAAAATTAAAATAAAATTTATTATTTGTTGGGTTTGAGTAAGAATATTTTTATCCTTATAAAATTTAATAAAATATAAAATTTAAATTTGGAAATCAAATTTTAAAATTTAAAATTTTTTTGTAATTTTTTTAAGGGCAGTGTAGAATTTTAAAGTTTCAACATTTTTAGAACTGTTATAGAAATTATACAATACAATTTAAAACAAAATTTATTATTTGTTGGGTTTGAGTAAGAATATTTTTATCCCTATAAAATCTACAAAATATAAAGTTTAAATTTGGAAATCAAATTAAAAAAAAAAACACAATTTTTTTAAATTTTGTTTTATTTAAATTCAAAATTTTAAAACCAAAATAAATATTTAAAAAATTTAAACAAAAAATTAAAAATACAAACTTTTAAAAATTTAAAAATATAAATTTTTGAAATTGAAAAATGTTAACCAAATGTAAAATTAAATTATAAAGTTAAAAATTTTAAGAACAATTAAAATTAAATTAAAAACACATAATTTATAGAAATAAAATTTTCAAGTATATTTTTTTTTTAGTTTTAATCAATATTATATTTACATCTATAAAATGTTTTAAAAGTATGGAAATACTTTTTTTTTAAAATATTTTTGTAAATGTTTTTCAATTAAACCGGCAATATATTATTTATTGTAATAATTCAAATAAAATTGTTAATAAATTAAAAAAAAATTCAAGTTTCTTAAAAATATGAAAATAACAATTTTACAATTTAAAAAATAGAAAACAATTTTATTTCAATAATTTTTTATCATAATTAAAATATTTAAAAAAAATACAAACTAATAAAAAACAAACTTTTATACATGTTTTAAAATTTCTGAAGTAATTCAGATAATATTTTTAAAATTCCTCCTTTATATTTTTTAGATAACATTTTTTTTTCATATGTCCTTTTTTTATTTTTGTTTGTTTTTATTTTATATATAAATAAATATAAATCTAAAAAAAAAATATTTATTTTTATTGTAATCAAAATGTTAAAAATATGAAAATATTTTTTTATAACAATTAAAAAACACTAAATTTAAGATTTTTTTTTTGTTGTAGTTTGATTACCTCTATAAAATGTTTTAAAAATATGGAAATTCGAAATATTTTTTTACGATTTAAAAAAAAGTAATAAACGTTTATTATAAAAAAAAAATTAATTTAAAACAAAAAGTCAACAAAGACTTACAAAATTATGAAACAATTTTATTTACATTATTAAAAAAATATAAAATTTAAGTATTTAAAAAAAATTAAAAATTAAATTAAACAAATACTCATAAATCTAAATGTTTTTCAATTTTAAAAANATTTAAAAAAAATTAAAAATTAAATTAAACAAGTATCTTTCGAAATAAAAATAAAAATTTAACAATTAAAATTAAATTATTAATCATAAATGAAAAATTCAAAAAATTTAACAATTTTAGAACAATTTAAACCAAATAAATAAACACCTACAAAAAATTTGGAAAAAAATGTTTTAAATATTTTTACATGTTTTCTTCAAAAAATAAAAGCTAAAAATATAAATTTTTGAAATAAAAAATAAATAAAGATTTACAAAATTAGAAAACAATGTTATTTCAATTNAAGATTTACAAAATTAGAAAACAATGTTATTTCAATTATTACTATTCATTATAATCAAAATGTTTAGAAAAATTCAAGTATGTTAAAAATAAAAATGTTTAAAATTCTAAAGTTTAAAGATATTTAGAGCAATTATATTCAAATAAAAAAAAATAAGAAGAAAAACAATATTTAAATATTTAAAATAAAGAAATAACAAATTTAAAATTGTTAAAAAATTTGTAAGTACTTTTTAAATTAAACGTGCAGTATAAAAAGCTAAAATTTTTAGATAAAAAAAAAAGAAAAAAAAGATTCTAAAAATAGAAAACAATAATAAAAATGTTTAAAAATATGAAATTCAAGTATCTTAAAAATCACAAAAAAAAGAAAACTCATTAACTTACAATTTGTTGAAATAAAAAAAATTGATATATTTGTTGAAAAAGTTCAAAATTAAACTTGAAAAACAAAAAATTAAAAAAATCTTCAATTTAAACAAACTTAAAAAAATATGGAGCTTAAAAATTTAAACAAAATTAAGATATAATTTTTTATTNAATCACAAAAAAAAAAGAAAACTCATTAACTTACAATTTGTTGAAATAAAAAAAATTGATATATTTGTTGAAAAAGTTCAAAATTAAACTTGAAAAACAAAAAATTAAAAAAATCTTCAATTTAAACAAACTTAAAAAAATATGGAGCTTAAAAATTTAAACAAAATTAAGATATAATTTTTTATTTTTGTTGTGGTTTTAAATTACGCGTAAATAAAATGTATGTAAAATAAAAATTTCAAGAATATAGATTCAAAAAAATAGAAAACAATTCTATTTAAATTATTTTTTTTTTATTCTAATAAGAAACAATTTCCAAAAATGTGAATATTTTTGTTTATAAAAATAATATTTTAAAATATTTTTTAAACTAAAGTGAGAGAAAAATGAAAAATTTTAAAGTAAAAAAAAAACAAAGATTTACAAAATTAGAAAATAATTTCCTTTAAATTATTTGTTATAATCAAAAAATTACAAATATGAAATCAATCTAAAAAAAATTTCAATTATAAAAATATCCAACATATTTAAGACAAGTTGTAAAATTCGTAAAACAATTAAGTTTAAATTAAAAAAAAAAAAAAAAATTCACCAAATTTTTGTTTAGTTTGAATAAAAATATTATAAAATTAAATATACAAATTTAAAAAAATATGAATTTTAAATATTTTCAAAATATTCAAATAGAATATGTTTTCTAAACAAAATTTACCTTGGAATATACAAAGCTAAAGTTATAAATTTTCAAAAATGTAGATTTACAAAGTTTCTAACTTTTAACAACTTATTTAAATTATGAAAACTAAAATTTAATAATTAAAAATGACTGATTAATCATACATTTTTGGAAGTAAGATTATATAAAATCTAAAAATTGTAAAATGTTTAGAATAATTAAATTAAAATAACACATATTATAAAAATAATATTACAAAATATTTTTTTACTGTAGTTAAATATAGTTAATATTTATAATATAATTCCTATATAAAATGTTTAAAAATTATAGAAATACAACATTTTTAATATTTTTGTTTTAAATTAAGCTAAAATTCTAAGTTTAAGAAAACAATTTATTAAATTATTATTTATGGTAATCAAAATCTTAAAAAATATGAAAATAAAAGTTTAACATATAGAAATAACCCATTAATTACTAAAAAAAAATTGAAATCTAAAGTTTTAGATTTTTAAAACAATAAAATTTAAATCAACACAAAACTTTATAAAATAATTCCAAAATAATTTAAAATTTTGTTGAAGTTTGAATAAAGAATGTGTTCACCTCTATGACATTTTATAAAAGCTTTTAAAAATATAACAACACAACATTTTAAATAGTTTTGTATATTTCAAAAAAATTAAGAGATGAAAAAATTTTAAGATAAAAGAACAAATAAAGATTTACAGAATTAAAAAAAACAAGAATCTTGAAGATTTAACTATTAAAAATAACTCTTATCATTCTAAAAATGTTAGAGATTATAAAAATTTTTAAATATTTTTTATTGTTATTGAACTTTAAAATATTATTTATAAAAATTTTGATAAATATAAAATTTGAAAAACTAAAAAAAAAAACAAAATTTAGTTAAAAAAATTTGAATAAAAAAAATAAAAAAAATATTAAATGTTAAAATTGGAAACAAAATACTTATATAAAAAAATTTAACAATTAAAAATTACTCATCAATCTAATTTTTGATTAATTAAAAAAAAATCTTTGTTTTTTTAATTTTTCAACATTCAAATCAAAAGAAAATAATATAATTTCAATCCAAAGTTTTTAAAAAAATTAAAAACTAAACAAAAAATTGTTAAACAGTCGAACTACCTTTTTTTAGTGTTGCCTAAAAAGAAACCAAGCTGATTTCTAATTAGTTTACAAAATTTCCAATAAAACAAAACATCAACCAATGAAAAACAATCATTTAACGAAAAAGCAAAAGCTTCTGATTGGCTGGTCTAATAGCCATGTTCAGCGTGCCACTAACACATCAGCATAGTTTTCTTCTTCCTCGTTCAGAATAAAATATTTTTTTCTAAAATAAAAATAAATTTGCTAGGAAATTTTCAGCGAGATCTAGAAAAAAATTGTGAAAATCCGTACAAATTGAATTTGAGAACGGAAAACTTCAGAAAACCAAAAGAAAAACAGAGAAAAAAGGGAAGAAAAAACAGAAATGAATTCCATTTCAAAGTTGCTTCGGCCTAAATTGTAATTTTCAACGCAAAGCGACCGAACCAAGAAGAAAAAAAACTAAAACATAGATAAAAAAACCACCAAAAACTTACAAAAATTGGAGAATTTCTACTAAAAATTTGCATTAATGGTAATGCATGCTAGAAAACAACCGCAACGTGATGGGTAATTTTTTGACATTTTGTTTTTTTTTTTCTCGTAAATATTTTTTTTTTAATTTCCATTTTTCTAATTGAATTTTCCCTTCCATTTTCAGGTACTTTGAAAAGCAATCTCATTCTTATCAGGTAATTATCCAAGAATTTCCTTTTCACGATGTGAAAGGAATGAAAACGTTGAACGATTTCCTAGAACACAATTTTCCATTTCCATTTCATCCTTCATTTCGTCATTTTGACGTTTTCTTTGGGATGGGCTTCTTCCTTCATTTCACTTCACTCAATTTTCATTTGTCTTGTATTTTTTTGACTTTTCTTTCGGAAAATCTACTGTTTTTCTTCTGTGTCGGTGTCGGGAGTTTGTGTCCGTCCGTCCGTCGTTTTTGTTGTGTTATGGAAGAAATGTCAGAAAGTTTGGAGTGAATGAGAATTTTCGTTCTCTCCACCTTTTCCTATCGATCCGTCATTTTTCTCGCTTTTCATTTTGATTACAATTTTCTCGAAATTCAAATAATCTAAAGGTAATTCAAATTCAAGTTTTCATTACGCAACGAAATGGAAGTGGGTTTGTTTTCAGTTCAGAAATTATTTCTCACCAATTCTCATTTTAGAGTTCCAAATATTCGAAGAGAGACTATGACAGAGAAACATCATCAAGATCGTACCGGAGCCGTGACATGTCACCGTCAGGCAGTGGAGGCAATGGTGGGATGAATGGAAGCAGTTATCGTTCACAGTCACCGGAATTGGATTCACCTAGCCGAGGCCACGGAGCCGACCGTGACAGGTACATTTACGTATCAAAGATGAGGGAACGACCCTACAAGGAGAAATATATTGGTGAGTTTGTTTCTCGTTTTCTTTTCTAAGTTATCGATTTGTTACAAAACTGTCTTTGGTTTGGTTTAGTTTTGAAGGAACGAAGTAAGGAAAGAAAGACGTTTTTGATGCATTTTGCATCTTTTTTGGTTATCGATTTGTTACACTACGATAATTTTTACGATTTCCGACAATTAGATTTCGTTGAGGTCAGTGGCATTAAAAGCACTCGGGACTTTCACCTTGGACTTTTTTCCAAGAAAATATTTCTTATTGAATTTCATTCATAAATTTTAGATTTTCTCTCTCGATTCAGTTTTTGTTTAGTATTTTTTTTAATGTTTGGTCAGAGAAAGTTTCTTTGATTTAATGATTTTTCGATAAAGTGACATTGTTTTAATTTGCACTTGCGAGATTCTTAGCTTTGAAAATTCAGATATTAACTATGTTTTTTGTTTAAAGTGGTTCAATGTCTAAATTAACGAATGAAGTAAGAAAATTTGGTTTTTATTAGGTTCCTTTTGAAGATAGAATATCGAAACTGTGCAGGAGAACTAACGTTCCATAATAGTACTAGGGTTTTTTTTTTAAATTAATTCTAAATGGCTTCTTTCTCAGCCTCTGGCTCTATTCCTCAGGTTAGGTTAGATTAGGTTCAAGAAACTCCTTAATGAAAAAGGAGAATCGAACACTCGACACATAAGAATCATATAGTGATACCTCGTTGGCCTAGAAAACCTTATCCAAGCATCCAATAGCCTTGACAAACTTTATGATGTCCTTAGTACCAATGACTTTTAAGTCCCCTATTGATGGGTAGTCTTCTATACGCTAACGCAGGATATTTGCAAAGAATATGTACCACGTCCTCTACGCAGTGTTGATCCATACAGTATTTACACTCATGTCTATTATGTTCATTATTTTTGCCATATAAGCAGTGTCCTAGAAAGAACACCCGCGGATATCTTCATATGTTTCTTGTTGCCTAAGTAAAGTGTCTGTACGTTTGTGTTTAAATGAGGGATAAACCAACTTCGTAAGTTCTACTTTATAAGTTTATTGAAGTCTCTGAAATCCAGCTCTTCAATATATAAGCCTGAGGTCGTACCTTCCGATGTCTTTTTACCGCCTGTATAAACAGATAATTCTTCTTGAGCTACTATACCCGCTCGCTATTTGGGAAAAACTGTGTTGTGTCTATTATTACATTGTAATTCCTTAGCTATATAGTCATGGTTGAGCCTAACTCTAAGGAGCTCAATATTACTTCATGGAATACTATTTTCTCCTTGAAACACCCTAGAGTGCGCTGTAGCTTTGAGAACTAGATCTAAAGGTTCGATATCTAGTAGAACTTCTAATGTATTTGTAGCTGCAGATTTCATTCTGCCACTAATGCCTAAACAAGCTGTTCTTTGAACTGCATTTATCTTATTTCAAACTGACTTAGTTATGCCCGGGTATTTTAGGATAGCTCTAACGTAATGGAATATCATACATACATTTTATATGTTTTTCCTTTGAAAAGGTGGAACTCTCTCGTTTCTATTTTATTGTAGGGATTTTGAGGAGGTTTTTTGATGCTTGGTCAGAGAGTTTCGTTCGAGATTCTTAGCCCAATTTTTTTTTTTTTATAAAATATTGATATTTTATTTTGCACTTCCAAGATTCTTAGATTTGAAAACTCAAAATATTAACTATATTTTTCGATTACGTGGTACAAGATGATTTCCAATGTCTAAATTAACGATCAAAAGTAGCAAAATCTGGTTTTCATTAGGTTCTTGTTTAAGAAAGAATATCGATAGCTGTGTTAACTAACGTTCAATAGTAGTACTATGGTTTTTCAAACAATTAAAATAGCTAAAAATAAAATTTGTCTAAAATGGCTCCTTTCTCGGTCTCTGGCCCTATTCCTCAGTTTAAGTTAAATTAGATTAGGTTCAAGAAACTTCTTAGTAAAGTAAGTAAATACGAAACTCCTTAATAAAAGGATAATCTCATACTCGGCACATAAGAAGCCTATAGCGATACCTCGTTGACCTAGCCAACTTGATCCAAGCACCCAATATACTTCACAAACTTTACTATGTCCTTTTGAGCCTCTTTTTTGCTGGGTAGTCTTCTAGACGCTAAAGCAGGACATTCACAAAGAAAATAAACCACAATAAGTAGTGTCCTAGAAAGAACACCCGTGGATAACCTCATCTGTTTCTTGTTACCCCTGAGTAGAGTGTCTGTACATTTGTGTTTAACTGAGGGACAACACAATTGGCCATCTTGCTGGTTAGTGGGTCCTTCCATCTTTGTTCCAAGATTTCAAACGTCTTATCCTTTATCTAACTTTCTATTACATAGTGAGGTTACTTTACCATGTCACCATCTACAGAGAGTAGAATTCCCTCTGCAGCAGATTCGTTTCTGGCTAAACAGTCTCCAGTCATTATCTTTAATTTCGACTAAGTTTTGACTAAGTAAAGTGACATCATTGCGTCAGCACCGTCAACATAAATAGATATGGTTTTGAACACGATTCCTTTCCTTTGAATCGTTTTTACACGCTTGACGATCTGCTAAAAGTTCAGCCTAAAAAGAGAGCATTCTGTATCCAAGTTTACTCTGAAGTCTAATATAAGCCTAAGCCAGTACCTTCCGATGTCTTTCAAGATGTATAAACTAAGAATTTTTCTTGAAGTTCTACCCTTCCTGAAAGCATTTTGTCCTAGTTTAAAAAAACTGTTGTTACTGGCTTATTAAATTATAATTCCTTACCTATATCAGGGTGCTCAGAGGTCCTAATTTCCTACAATTCCTACATTTTCCAAAAACCAGGAAAAAGTCCTACATTTTCCTACTTTTTATCAAAAAATCTTACATTTCCTACAAACTCTCTATTTCATAT
>JXPG01077823.1:0-10303 GCA_001015175.1 Megaselia abdita | reverse complement strand
TAATCATGTCATTAACACACCTTCATCCACAATAAAACGATGGACCACCACATATCAATCAATATTACACACGTAAAATTGCCATTTTCCCCAGAAGTTAAAACAACCAGAACAGATCCACATACCAAATCGAAGAGATTCCATCTGTTCCAATCTTATCTAAACCCAGGGTGCTTAAACGTTAAAGACAATCTTAGCCAAAGCAAAACATCACAAAGCCAAAACTCGCTAAAACGACAAAACATATTTTCTCCCACGCACACAATCGAACCAACTCTGTACGACTTGTAATCAGACGAAAAAAACAAGTGGCTGTGTCGTTGTTCGTTTGATTGTGTAACAGATCAATTTCCATCGATCGACAAACTGATGATGGTTTTTATGTCTGGTTGAAAAAAGAAATTGTGTGTTTCTACGAGTTTTAAACTTGTGCGTTCGGCTTGCAAAACAATCGAGAAAAATAGGTGCTAATGAAAGCTTTAAGTTCCTTTGAATGGAAGGGATTTTATTTAATATTTTAGATATAAATCGTTTGATGGAAATTGGTTATCGATGAAAGTATTTATTATATTGATACGGTACACAGTGTATTGATCCTGGAAATCTCATATTCGGATTTCTGCTTTTTTAAGGGTTGCTCTTTGAAATGACACCAACATTGTTAGATTCTAAGAAACAAAGTTTTTCAACCAAAAAAAAACCTAAAAGGGTAAAATCTTTCCAACATTTTCGAAACAGATTTTTCAATTATTTCTGCTTTTAAAATTCATGGTTATCTCTCGATTAGTCAAAAATCTTCAATCCGGCTGATCAAGAAAAATATACCAGCAACCTTCCGAATTCAACCGAACCGAATTCACCGCAACCCGTCAGAACTCATATTTCTTTGAACAACTCGGAAAAGTTTTTCGATATTCAAACCCCAAGCAGATAGAAATCTTTATCTTTAACAGCTCACAACTCCTTGCGTGTTTTAGCTTGTCTCTCCATTCGTCTCTATCCCTTGCTTTTCTCCTCCACTCGAATTTAACTCGCAACTTCGTTAAATCGCCTTCCACAGAGTGGAATCAGTGTATTCTCGGTCTGCCCTTACCTCTGTTACCAATAGCGAACTCCCAAAGTTCTGATCCATACATAACTATTGGGAGGATGAGAGAGTTGTAAATTGAGATCTTTGTACTTCGATCTAGCTGTTTTGAATGAAGAAGGTGGTTAAGACCGTACAAATATCGACTTACTAGTACTATTCTTCGAATTATCTTGTCAGAGATGTTGTTAAAGAAGTTCACTGAACTCCCAAGGTCTACGAAATCCTTTACTTTGTTTTGAATGTATTAACTTTTAATCCCATGATTAATGCCGCCTTCTCAATCTCTAGAAAACTATGTTCTACATCCACCCTCCTTCTACAAATAATGTCAATGTCGTCAGCAAAGCCCAGTATTTGAGTACTTTTGTTGTAGACAATACTTTCCCGTGATGGGTCTTGGAGTCTTAGTAGAAGATATTTTTGTTTCGTAAAAAGTGTTGTGTTCTCCAAAATATTTGTTTATAAGGATTTTAAGAAAACAATTAAATTTTACATTTTACGCAATTTTATGGATTGCTTCTGGGAAGAGGTAGACTTTTCTTTAAAATTCAAGTTTAAAGTGGAATATCTTAAAAATAATTCAAGTTACAGTTTTCTATGATTTGTACCTCCGTATATGTTGAATCGATCCTGCAAAACTTGGATGTGCATTTTTGCTCCTTTTTCAGCTATGACCACTCTAGTAAGCCTAACCTCTAAACAACAAAAAAATAATTTTTTTGTCTAAATACGCTCCCAATTGGTCAACTATCAGAAGAAGCTTTGGAAGCTGGTAATAAGGACATCAAACATGTTAGATTGTGTCAGGCTAGGAAAACAATTTCACTGGCATTATACATCATCTACTGATTTGTTCTGATCCATCTATAACAAGTCTGAGAATATTGAGGAAAAATAAGCATTTACCTCTTTCGATAGAAGCTCTAGAATTATTAGAGGACTAAAACTTTGACTTACACTTCAAATACTACTTACGATATATATTATTTTATTTATTCTAACACAAAATTTTCGAAAATCAACCATAAAGATCTGATATTCAAACAAAGTATTTTACTCATTATGGAAGTGTTCTAGGAAAGTTGGTATATATTCAACTTTAAATTAAAGGTCTAAGTCACAGCTTTAATTTGACATATAAATCCTAAATTTGCGATGCACCGTTCAAAAATTATGGGTCAAAACTTAAAAAACAAAAACAAAAAAACCAAAAATTTTGATTTTTAACAAATTTTTTCTACACCCCTATACATAAACTTAAAAAAAAAAACAGTACGTGAAGCTCACAAGGAAAGTAAAATGAACCACCATGCTTTTTTTCAAAATTTGTTGGACACTTTCTTTAATTTTTGAGTTTTGAGCTTCAAAATTAAAAATTTGTTGATGCAATGTCAAAAAAATCGGGTTTTTTCCACACTTTGCGACGTTAGGATACTGATCCCTCTGTAATTGGAGCATATCGTTTTGTCACCATTCTTATGAATTGAATTAATCCAACTGCTGTTCTACTGATCGATCCATGTTTTATTGGTCCAGATGTTAAATATGATTTGGTGTATGTGATCCACTAACTTCTCCCCACCGCACTTGGAAAGCTTCGGGAATGTTGTTCAGCGATGGTAGGTGCCTCAGTCTCTAGATCGTCGTAGATAGCTGGTTTCTTCAGAGCAGTGAATGAGGTTTCAGCGGCCTTGCCATTAAGTGTGTCTCGAAAATATTCACCCAGCATTTCATAGCTACATAAGAACTTAGCAGAAGATTGTGGTTCTTATCTTTGCTTGGGAATTACAGATGGTATATTAAAACAGATAGGACAGAACTCAAACATTTATCCATGCCAAGTACATTGGGGTATGCAAAAGTCAATCAAAATTATCTCAGAGAAAAAATTCAAACAAACCTGAAAATTTTCAAAAAGTTTGTTTGAGAAAAAAACCAGAAAAAAATGATTTAAATAAACTCTCATTAAAAAAAAACTCCGTTTTACAAAAAAACTTTTATTAATTTCTGACTAAAAATAAAAAATAAATTTAAACTTAATACTAAATTTTAATATGTTAGCACTTCCAGATCACATGTTGTAGGCATTCGAGGAACGACAACCACTTCAGTTAATGGTTCGGAATCACAGCTTTCGAAATCATCACTGTAGAGCATCTTGACTACTTGGAACTACCCATTCGTCTTTGAAAGCTACATCACGACTAATCTCCACTTTTTTATTCCTCGAAAGACTTCTCCAGCATCTTCCCAAACAGATCTACATGGAACAGTTCACCAAATCTCTGCTGTTACTTGGCTTTGAAGGAAAACGATACTGCGTATAAACATCCTTCACAGAATTTGACTTCATTTAGCATATTGAAAAATATTATATATATCATAATGGACGAAACACTTGAAAAACACAAACAGGAAATATTTGTTAAGAAATACTCGATAGAAAAACTTTCACAGCAAAAAGAAAATGAAAAGTTGATTGTATATTTTCTCTACTAAACCAGACAAACAAAACCACCAAATTAGTTTATTCAGGCCGAATGAGTCTTGATAGATCATGTAATGTTAATAGTAGTCCTAGACAATTTTGCACATGGCCAACATTTGTTTGTTTGACTGGTTCTCCGAAAATTCTTTAGTATTACATTGTCATCCAGTTCCAATCTATGTTCATAATTACAAATCTCTAGCTTATCTAAAAATTCGTAAAAAATATATTACAAGATTTGTACGCGAAATACAAACATTCAACATAGTACGAAACATATGGTAATAAAAGTAATGGAAATATTCTTTAAACTTACTCTATAATTCCGTTCATATTATATTTAGAAAATCTTGAAGTTCTTATCATGAAAATAAAAGGAAATTTGAATCAAAGTCCGTAAATTTACATAAAACTTTCAACATTTATTAAGATTCATATTTGAATAATCAAAAAAGAAAACTGAAAGTGAAGTGTGAACTAGATAAGAAAAAACACAAGATAATCGAAATTTATTCATGAACTACTACTGGTTGTTTTTCTTTGCTATAAAATTTTGTGTAGGTGTTTTATAATAATATTCTTATGGATTATAGAATATAAATAGAATTTTGATTTACTTTATTAACAGGGATTAGTTTTGATAGTTACGAAATAATAATTATTATGCCAAACAAAAAAAAGAATAAACTCTCATTCAAAAAACTACGTTTTACAATTTCCGACTAAAAAACAAAAAATAAATCTAACTTTAAGTTCCCTTATATAAATAAACGTTTACGTTGATATATAAACGTTTCGATGATGAATTAAATGTCTGGAAATCAATAATTTTTATAATGCAACATTTTGTGTGTGGAATATATAAAAGTATATTTTTGTATAGTTATAGTTTCTTGGTGTCTTCCATTTCAATGAAACTTTGAACTTGTTGAACTTTCGTGGAGTCAGATGATCATAAATTGTTGATAGTTTTATTGAATTTGACTGATAAATAAATATATATATATATAAATACACAAGTCAAATTCAATAAAAGTTTTTAAAAATGTATGTGCGGTTCTATGATTTTGCTTGCAATTAATTTAGTTTGATTATTGCTATGTCATTAGAACTTTATTACAAATCTATTTGAATTTGGGATAATTCCATTTCTTTGACTCATTATTATATATTTATTCAGATGGGCTTTTATTTCAAATATTTTATATCAAAATCGAAAAAAAGAAAAGGAAATATAAAAAAAATGTTGAAGAAAATAAAAGGAAACGTCTAATTTAACATTATAGGAATTCTCGTGTCGTCAATGTAGTATGTTTAAGAATCTTTTCTTACTATACAAACATCTCTGAGATACTAGTTACTAAAGCAAAACATCAAAGTGTTGGCTGTGATCAGAATCTAACCTTTTCAAAAGTTGAAAAGGTGTTGAGTTGATTTAACGTATATTACTTCATACTTCAATTGATTTCACGCCTTTTTAATTAAAATGCATTAAGTAATAAATATTGTTTAATCATGTAATTAAACAGAGTGTTTATCAGAAGGTGTGTTAATAAATTGTCTGTCGGATTGGTTTGGCGGCAAAACTCTACTTTGTAATTATTCAAATTTATCGTCTTTTTCGTGACACTTTTACTCTGTCTGCTTGCTACTGTGAAAGATATACACTTTTTATTGTAAAATAAATTGTTTTCACCACAACTTTGATAATTTATTTACACTCTGTTCTCATTCCAGAGACGTTGGTAACAACAATATTACGAGCATAGCAGCTAAGTCATTCATTTTGGTGCCAAATCTAGAAGAACTGTAAGTATATCATATTAAATGATTTATTAGAATCTTGTTTTCGTAAGTTAGTTGTCATTGTTCTATTATCGTTACTTCTTTTGTTGAATAACTTTAATTTAAAAATTCAAGATTATTTAAATTATAATATAGAACTCACAATAGAATAAAAAGCAATATGGCCTAACCTGAATATGTAGGTATTACAAAAATTATTATTTTGTGAGAATATCATGGTTTTAGAAACACTGTTAAATTGGATTTGTAAATTTCTCCAAATTAAGGAATTGAACTGCCTCCTGAAGAACGGTTAGTCCAATATTCGGAAATTCGAAATACGACTCTACAGCCTTGTTGATAGTAGGTGCTTGGCCTTTTCTTGGTTCACTTGAAGTATTTTTGTATCGACAAAAATAGTCTTTGCACATCGTCTTTTGTTAATGTGGTTAAGGTCTCGGCATAAGCGAGGGCGTGGTTAGAATTGTTGAAAATCACGTTGCTTGTGTTCTTGTTTGCTACGTTAATAATCAACTTCTATGGATATGAGAATGATGTTGAAAAGAATACAAGAGAGTCCATCGCCTTGTCACAAACCTCGCTTCGTGAGAAACTTCTTAAGGACCATTGATGTATGTTAACTATGGTTTCATCCTTTCTGCGATTATTCCTTGTTTGCAATTTTGAAAACACTTATACCTCGGTAATTTGAGTAGTTATGTTTGTCTCCTTTCTTGAAGATAGAGCAGCTGATGCTTTCGTTCTATTCTTCAGGATTCTTTTCTTCGCTCCAAATTTAAGTTACGAGTTGGTTGAATCAGTCGACAATTTTTTTTACAGCAGCTTTAAATGACTCCGAAGGGATGCCATCTGATCCTGCTCTCTTGTTGTTCTTGATCTTTTGGATTGGGTGTTGGTTTCCTTCTCTCCATTGACAATTTCTGAAAAGTAGTCTTCCCATCTATTAACTACTTGTTCCTTGTTTGTCTTTACAGCAGGTGGTTTTTTAGCGAGAGTTTTCTGGTCATATTTACTTATTGCAATGTTTCTGGAAGCACCAAAGGTGCCAGTATCATTCCGTTGTCATTGGAGACTACGTTTATCAACTGTGCCTTGACGGTCGTCCACCTTTCCCAAATAGTCGTTGAAATCACCTAGTATTATCTTTACGTCATACGCTGACAAAGAACGGTACGCTTTATCCAGTTATTCATAGAGGATGTCTTTTAAGCTTACTTACTTCTGTAGAGGCATGTGCACATATGAGGCTGATGTTGGTGAATTTACCTTTTAGGCGTAGCACAAAGTTTTTCGTTTATGGATATCCAGCTTTCTTCATAAGACGATGTGTTTACATATATGAACGCGATAAAACTGTATGTCGAACGTATGTTTGTTATATATATATATATTGATATTATAACCAAATTTTTTGGTTCTGTATTCACAAAAAAGTAGAGCGATTTCTTTCAGTGTCAGTGAGTCATAATGTTTCGGATTACTCATTCTCATAAATTATGTATTATTTTAATAATAATAATAATTACTTCAAAAGTTAAAAATAATGTATCCTAGGGAAGGTAATTTTTTCTTCTTAAGGGATACGCATTCTCGTAAATTTTATTTTAGGGATTTTGACAGCTAATACCGAAAAGTTAGCAACATTTAATTAGAAGTTTTGTAATTATCAAATTGATTGTCAATTCATTATTTTGAAATTTGAATTTGTCTTAGAGAAATAGAAATGGTTTCTTGTGCCGTGAAAAATTGTAGTAGAAATAATAATAGCGTGAAAAGTTTACAAGGCAACAAAAAATTTATGAAAAGTCAATTTTTTATGATATTTTATTTTATATATATTTTCAGATTTTTGTGTTTGATATCACATTCGAAAGCTATGAATGAATGCTATAAATCCTGCTATTAGAATATTTAATTTTTTGAGATGGGCTACGGACATTTTTAGTCTTTATGAAATTTTAAATACAATTTTCTAGTAACAACCGATTTTTGAAGATTGGTTTTTAATCCCTAACCATGAATTGATCATGTAATAAAATGCACTCTTAACCAAGAACACTACGAAACGCTTTTAAAAGTTAACAAGTTGACATATTGATCGAATGTTAACAAAAGTCACTCTCGCAATAAAGTATTGCGGTATTCTATTTCTCCTTAATAAGATCTTAAAAAGTGGTACTTAAGCCCACAAAGCATTTTTTTAAACCGGCAAAAAACGCGAAAAATGAAAGCTTCGGTTTAGCGGTGTTTATCGACTGATTATGCTTCTAAATATCGTGAATTGCAAGTATCTGAAAACAAAATGTTGAAAAGTTGTATAATAGAGTAGATAGTCGCGTTTCAAAACATTAAAAAACCGTTTTTTTACATAAAGCTCATTCTTTGTTTGAAAAATCCGAGAAATTCGTATTCCAAAGAAGAACCATTGGAAATTGATGAGCGAACAATTCTGTAAAATTCTAAAAACTTGCGTAAACGGGATACAGACGCTCAAAGTAAAAAAATGTTATTAATTAAATCAGCGAGTATACGCGAAACGGCTTATCTGAGTTAAAAACGGATTTCATAGTCATTTTTAGAATCGCTGAAAATATATAAAATTTATTTGTCATCAAACACAGATCTTATAACTCACGCGTTAAAAGAGAAAATATGGTCAAAAAAGAGAAATTTTTTACAAGTCGGCCAACTATTACGGTTTTGGGTAGATTCATTGAGCTAGAAAAATCCAGAATTTTATTCCACGAAGCACACAGTTATAAGAATGGGACTTTTAACAAAAAATATTCTTTTCTTCCTACATGAACAATAATAATATTTATATTTTCTTGACATTTGCAATGAAGCCTAGTTCATAACTACAAAACAATAGTTTTTGTGTGTAAATATCTTCATACTGGTGCTCCAACTGGAGCCCCGACCATAAAAAAATGTTTAGAATGCGTATCCCTTAAGAAGAAAAAAATACCTTCCCTAATGTATCCATTGCGAATCACAATTTATGATGTCTTGAGCTTTACTTTATATTAATTATATTGAATTCATATTTTATAGAACAATATCTGACAATATAGTCAGCGAGATCGATGTCGACGCTTTTGAAGGCATTGGTAATTTGAAGCATTTAGCACTACAAAATTGTGGCCTTAAAACAATACCTGGTGAATCATTTCATGTATTTAAAAAGTTAATTTCATTGTAAGTAAAGAACACTTCTTCCGAATAATCTTTGTATTATAATCTAAATATATTCTATTTTTTTATATTTCAATAATATTAATTATTGTTTGTTGCATATTTTTTTGTTTATTTGCTGTATATAATTATTTTCCGAATGCACCTAACTTGTTGCACGCAATCACCACATACAGGCAATTAAATGGCAACGCCTTAAGTAATATGGACAGTAATGGTTTTAAATATCTACGAAATTTGCGCACTTTGCGTTTAGAAGGCAATCTATTTCATAGGATACCTACGAATGCGCTAATTGGGCTGAAGTCATTAGAAGCACTGTGAGCACATATATTTCTCATTTTATAAACAGTATATATTTTCTATCAAATGAATAACTTCTTCCAAATTCCATTTATAACAACAATGTTATCATTTTGTGATTAATTTGGCTCTAATATTTTAATTGTTCTTAATATGTTTAAAATCTGCAAATTATTGGTTTTTTTTATATTTATATTTTAGAACTCTGGGAAACAATCTATTGACAATAATTTCGGATACCGACTTTCCAAAACTGTATAATCTAAAGATATTGCTTCTTAAAAGAAACCAACTCATGAAAATTTCTCAAAAAGCGTTTTCGAATTTAACAAATCTCAAAGTATTGTAAGTATTTGTAGATTTCTTTTAAAAAAAATACCGCTAAAGTAAATAATTTCAGAGAACTTAATGATAATTTTATTAGCACATTGCCCGAAGGACTTAGCGAATTGACACATCTCCAAGAATTGTAAGTGTTATTGTTTGGATTATCAATACAAAATATAATGACCTGAACTAGAATTCGATATTTTAAGTACTCATGTTGAAGAATCTTTTTTTGCTTTTCTCTTGCTCGATAACTATAGAATAAATATATAAAGTTGGAGCAAGACCTCATTCATACATAAAACGAATCTAGGGAAATTGAAAATATTTTTTACGGATTATATTGTCTGTGAAATCCGGAAAACAACAAATGTAACAAACGGTACTACATTCTCCTTGGTAGCAAGGATATTTGTAGACAAGAATATGTTTTTCTCATTTCACATAAAGGAAAATAGAAACATGATACTATACTCGAAGGTAATTTAATCTGTCTTAGCATTCTATATTGTTGATTAAATTTTATTCTATTTAAATTATCCGTTTTTAAAAGCAAAGCAGTCGAGTCGATTAAAAATTATTATATTAAAAGAAAGTTATTATAATATAATATAATTAAAAGAATTTTAGAACATTTATCAAAATAGTAAAGAAAACTGAATTTTCGAAAAAAAATGAAAAATGTTTGTCAGGCCTTTTGGACTATGAATGGTTAATTTCATAATTTTATTGAAAAATTTCGAAATGTTTAACTCCATTTTCGCAGGGTGGGCAAAATGTAGTGTAAAAAAAAATATTTTTTTTACATACACGTAAAAAAAGTATGTAAAAAAAATTGTAACTAAAATAAATGGCAGTTTATCCGACAACTCCATCCAAACCTATTTAGATACTCATTCTGATTCAAAAAAAACCATACATTCGATACTTTTTCCAAAATTTAGAGAAAAGTCGACTAAAAATGTAAATTGTAATGTCCAAATANATTTTTTTTACATACACGTAAAAAAAGTATGTAAAAAAAATTGTAACTAAAATAAATGGCAGTTTATCCGACAACTCCATCCAAACCTATTTAGATACTCATTCTGATT
>JXPG01077659.1:0-11355 GCA_001015175.1 Megaselia abdita | reverse complement strand
AAACAGTTGAGTTCCGGCTATGTGTGTAGAACATTTTTTTGCTTGAAATAACCCCAGGAACAACCCCCTTCAGTATTGACTATCAATACTGATACACCCTGTAGATGCATCCTTATCGTGATGGGTCTTCGTAGTGTTATATAAAAAGCTTATTGTTTAAATTATTTTCTTTTCGATATGGATGAAAGAATTCTGATGAATTCTTCCAACAGAATGATGCTCATTTGATAGTATGATATATCAGTAGACCACAATTAATAGCATACAACATATATTATATATCCCCAGATAAACCAAAGGATAGCTGAAGATAAGGTGGAGCCAGGAACATCACCATCGAAGACGAAAACAGAACTGTTACAGCAGTTTCAAGAGCAACCACAAAATTGAGAAAAAAAATGGAAGAAACATTAGAACGGAGCTTTAAATAACGAGAATGAATGATCGGAATGAAGGAAAAATCATCATGAAATTGAGAATGAGATGTAGATTTTGAAATTTTAAATTTCATTTTTATAAATATTTATTTCATTAAAAATAATTAAAAATTAAACTATATAAAAAATAAAACAAGAAGTAAACACACAAAAAAAACTCTTAAAATAAATAATATTTTTTCATAAATATTTCAAAATGAGAAAAAAAGATTTTAAAAAATGTTTTTATTTTAATATTAAAAATGTGAAAAAAAATAAAACAAAAAAACAACAAATATTATAAATATAAATTACGATTTAAATTAATCATATTTTAATCCTTGTTTTAAAAATCATTTCTGTTTTGATTTCAAATCGAACACAAGTTTTTATTATAATGGAAAAGAATGAGCGAAGTGGAGAATAATGGGAGAGTAAACATAAAATAAATAAATATGATTCTGTAAATATAGAGTATAGAAAATTTCACATTTGATTTTGATTATATTTTTTTTAAATCAACTCTTCTTTTTGTCGATTTGATTGGATTCGATATCGGAATACGATTTCGAATCGGATTGAACCAGAACCATTTGTGCCCTGCCCCGTTTTAGATAATGGGCGTTTTATTACTTCTTATTACGATTATTTATTTTTTATTATGAAGAATCTATTCAAACAAATTAAATCATTTTTAGATTAGCAAAAACGGAAGAAGGAAGGTTTTAAAATTTTCAAAACTAATTAAAACAAGAAACTTTAAAGCATAAGTAGCATCCAAAGAGCAATAAAATAAGAAAATTAAACGACGTGAAAAATTAAATAAAATGAAGATTGAAGTTAAGAAAACATGATAAATCAAGTAAGAACTAACGGCCATTTATTTCCTAATTATTGTTTTATTATTTACAACTTTATATAAAAATTCAAATAAAAAGGCTTTATTATATAAAATTTTGTTTTTTGGCTTTTTATGGTAGTTTGTATGTGATTAAACTGCAGAAACTTATAAACGGGTGACAGGCTTTTTGTGGTTTTGAGGAGAGGCGACAATTTTATATGCAATATGGGTATCATTAATCTAATAATATCGAAAGTATTCTTATTTTATAATTCTACAATAAAATATTTTGAAATTTTCAGAATTTTCAACAAATTTAACAAATATTTATAGACCTCCACTTACTGATATTAGCTTAACTAAATATTTCATCCACAGGAACATTAGTCTTTGTCGATATCTTCTATTCCTTTTATTTTCGGTTTTTATTTGTTACCAACAAATATTAAAGAATAATTTATGTAGCACCTATTTTAAATTTTGCATTTTCACCAACAACTTCATTTGTTTAAACTTTTCATAGAACTTATGATTATTTTTATAGAGTTTCAATGAAATTATTACAGAACGTTTTAAAAAGAATATTCAAATTTGTAAAAATTTAAATTTAAAGTATAAGCTCTACCTTTTTCTCATCAGGGTACTTAAGGCGCTAAAGTGAAAAGTTATTTTTATAATACATTTTCGTTATGTAAATAAATTTAAAACAATTATGATTTATTTTGTTAAAGATATTAATAAGACATTTGCATATGAAACTGTAATAGTAATATCACTGTCCGTCATTCCGTATACTTAATATTAATCATGAAATTTAACGTTAATTTTTAATGATTTTTTTCATGAATACTTGTTATTAATATTATAACGATAATATTTTTTTTTCAATAAATAAAGCAATGACACAAAATATATAAATGTGTCATGAAAAGTATCACATATATTGTTTCGCTTCAAGTTAAAAGACTTGTTGTTAGGCTAGACTCTTTGCAAGGAGGTCCTTTTGCAGGAACCTTTAATTGTTCTACTTTTGTATTCAAAATGGAAAACTATTGTTGTTATTAAAAAATCACAATTGTTGTAGTTTATACAAAATAATGTGTTCTGATTTGATAAAGTTAACCCTTTTTGAAATATTTTACAAAAGTTACTGACATGACGATGCTCAAAATCATATTCATAATTGATTCCTGAGACTCAGAATGTCGGAAATATTTGCTTATTTTTCTTATTAATACCTCAAAATCTAAAAAACTTTTCATATTCATAACATTTTAAAAGTTCAAACTGATATTATTGAAAAATTTCTTTTACCTTTTACTACAATTCCATAATTCTAAAAAAATAAAACAAAATTCATTCATTCTTAGAGAAAATCCAATAAGTTATAAAGTATATTTTGATAAATAGTCTAGAAAACAATTTGACAATGTTCATAATACATAATGATAAAGAATCATAGAATGGAAATTCCATCAGATTCCTCATCCAATTCATCATCATCTTCGACAGTCAAACCAGATGCTTTCAACTGATTTTTCAGCTTTGTTATTTTATTCTCCTGGTCACTTAGTAATTCCAGCAAATCCTCTTGATCTTTTCTCAGTTTATCCATTTCCAAGGACGTTTTGTCTTTTTCCTCAGCCAATTTTGATTGAAGAAGGTGGTTTTCTTGTTGAAGCCTTCCTATTTCCAAATTAAGCACTGACGAGTCATTTGGAGACCCATTCGAAATAGAACTAGCGGTTAATTGGGCTTTCAAAAGGATATTTTGGTCAGCGAGCTGAGAATTCGTTCCTTCTAATTCAACTATTCTTTGTCTTAAATCTGAATTGCTCGAGTTTGCGTCATTTACCTGCACTTTGAGCGATTTAATTTCTTTGTCCAAGTCCCGAATGATTCCTTTATATTGACCAACCAAGTCTGATGCTTCTGAACTTAACGTTAACTCTGTCATATTTGTATTGTTGTTGCTGTATCCATTCACCAGTGCAGAAATTGTGTCTGAAATTTTACGTTAGAAATAATTAATGTCAGCCACAAACAATACATGAACAAAATATCACACAATGATGAAAGATTTAAAATTTTAATTAATTTACAAAATTTATTTAAGAAAACTAAAGTCGATTTAGCTTCACTGGGTCTTGAATATATTAAAGCACCCGATCAAAAGAGAGATTCCAATAATTTGCTGACGTACATTCACTAAGTCTTAGTGATGTCTACAATACCTTGAATATACAACTTGAACCTTCCAACTAAATTATAGACATTGATTCAGTCAAAGACAAAACATTTCAGTAGCGACCGGTTTTGTTTCTGCCAAAAACATCTTGATAACCACTGATAGTTCTCTATATATAAGGAACCGAATTTCCATTGATATAGGATAAAACACCTCTTGAATATGGCGACATTTTGTACTGACTGGTTAATCTCAAAGAGATCGGCTTTGTCTCGAGAGGACTGTAAATGTGAGTCGGAAATTACATTGTACACATAAAAATGGAAATTCGCATACATGTGAATGTACAACAAAATATAAGAAACGGGCATTATGTTTTTACGGAAATTATTCTTGAAATCTGATAAGCTCTTCCATTTTCGACACTTTTTGACCATCCCTGTCCCCATGACATTGTGACATAACATAATTCTTCTAATGATTTCTTCATACCGCTCAAGAAAACTTTCTATGGTCAGTGATGGTATTGATATATTTAATGCTATGTTCCTTAATATGGAATATCTGAAAATCTAAACTAAAATTTAAAACACATAGGTTTGGAAGAAAACATCTCTTCCTAAGAGTATAGATTAGTATGCATGCGAATTTCCGATACGAAGTAAATGTAATTTAAAAGCTACAGTCTAGCAAAACAATAATAACTTTAACATAGTGTTGAAACTGGATGGTAATTATATGGTTTTAATCAACACATTATTCTATTTTTACTTGCATTTATTGATTTGTAGAAATTTACAATACAAGTTGTCCAGTGAAGGTTGTCTAGCCAAATAACTGAAAAGGCGAAAATTACATTTGTTCAAATTCATTCAAATGTCCTATAGAACTCTTTTACATATAACATCAAGAACTATTTTTTTTACTTAAAGTCATAGTCCTTAATTTTGAAAGATCAAAGAAATGTGTCGTTAGTCTATACTTCTTCAAATTCTTATTTTTAGGGTTTTTTTTTAGAATTGTGGCGGTAGCCATTAAATTCTGAAATTTGGTTCAGAAAAACTTATCTGATTGTCAAGTTTGATACCGTGTTTTAAAGGCACTAATGACGATTGCGAAGTTCACCTTTAAATAACACCTTTGAGTAAAACTCCGTTTTCTCGAATCATTCAGGGAGACATAATTTTGAAGGTAATAATAATGCAAAAAAGATTATCAACTAAAGCAAAATGTGTTTCTAAGGACTTAATTATTCCTAATATTGTTTCTGATATATTATACGAAGTGACGACGGGCCAAACTCTGAGAGTAAAACAATGCTCGAATACATTTTAGTTATAAGAAAATTCCCTTAAGAAAGTCCTGACATATTGTGTCCCTATCATAAAACAAAACAAATCAGTTCAATTCTACATAACTTGTTAAAAATACAATATATTATGATGTAAAATATATTATATTAGAAGGATTAGAGTCAATGTCAGAACTAAACTAAATCACACAACGAGCCAAAGATGACTCAAGGTGTAGCAGTGATATTAAGGATTTCTTTTCTGCTTTTCTACATCAGTGCTGTTAGTNTGTTAGTTTTCCCTCTTCCTCTGTATAGAGTCAGTGATGAGCTGTCTGCTATATTAACGAGTGCATTAGAGTAACCCCTTTTATTTCATCAACATCGAAACGACTCACACGAAACAAAATTTCTTACGAAAATTCTGGAGCGTGCACTGAGGATCGAACTCAGAATCGTCAGACTGGAAGGCGAGAGTGCTAGCACTTATACCAACCAACTACAATGTCAACAACTTTAATAAAAGTCAGTTGAATTAAATAGATTCACGTGCTTTTTAATNAATTTCTTACGAAAAATTCTGACGTGTGCACTGAGGATCGAACTCAGAATCGTCAGACTGGAAGGCGAGAGTGCTAGCACTTATACCAACCAACTACAATGTCAACAACTTTAATAAAAGTCAGTTGAATTAAATAGATTCACGTGCTTTTTAATATAGAAGTTAACCTGCTTCGTTCTTCAGAAAAATGTATCATTACATTATTAGCTTTCGAACTAAACAGAGCTTGAGCTCGCTTTAAAATGTGCTTATACTTTGTAATCGCGTTCGTCACGTATGTCAGTTGGATGTTGAATTCCAATTTCAGCCAAACGCTGCCTGGGCCACCGATATATTTGCCATTATTCGGGAATGCTTTGCAACTCGGTTTGAATCCTTTACGTGAGGGTTTTTAGTTTTAAATATTTCTTAAGAGACATCAAATTACATATGTGTTCACAGATTATCTAAAAAGATTGATGAGATGGGCGAATGAGTACGACAACAGAATATTTAGACTTTGCATAGCTGGTGAATATCACATAATTATGAGCCACCCAAAGGATATGGAAGTCATATTGTCAAGTACCGAAGTACTTAATAAACGGTGAGTTTATGAATATCTAAGACCTGTGTTGGGAGATGGATTGCTTACAAGTAACTCATTTAAATGAAATAAAAAAACTAAATCACACAACGAGCCAAAGCTGACTCAAGGTGTAGCAGTGATATTAAGGAATGTTTGCTTCCTATGTGTTTACCAGCTGCTTTTCTACATCAGTGTTGTTAGTTTTCCCTCTTCCTCTGAATAGAGTCAGTGATGAGCTGTCTGCTATTTTAACGAGTGTATTAGAGGTACCATTTTATTTAATCAACATCGAAACGACGAGGGTGGCGTCAGGTAGTATATCCGACTCACACGAAAGAAAATTTCTTACGAAAAATTCTGACGCGTGCACTGAGGATCGAACTCAGAATCGTCAGACTGGAAGGCGAGAGTGCTAGCACCTACACCAACCAACTACCTATTTCTTTTATTTGGTATACTCATCGAAAAATGATCACACCAAGTTTTCACTTTCAAATGCTTAAGGAATTTCTTGGCACTATGAACAAGACATCAACTAAGTTTGTTCAGAAACTGAAAATTGTATCAAAGGACAAGAACATCATAGACATCCAGGAACTAGTGCACAAGTGTACCTTGGATATTATTTATGGTAAAATGTTTTCCAATCTCAATGAATTTAACAACTTATGTTTATTAATGTAATTCTTAGAAACCGCTTTTGGTGTAGAAATTAATTCATTAAACGATGAGAATCACGAAATGGTAACTTGTATTAATGAGTGAGTATACATCAATATTAATTGTCAATTTCATCTGGCAACTTAAATCTGGTAACTTAAATATCAAGTTGAAAATGTTTGTGGTCCTTAAGAAATAATTGCAATCGTGTTTTTAACGATTTAGTTTTCTTTGATGATTTTGGTTTATTTGTTACTTTTTCTATATTTCCTACATTTCTCTGTCCATTGCCTCCATAGAAAGTCAGACGGATGGACATAACATGTGATATTTTGTTGATTTTGTTATGAGAAGAATACTATATAAATCGTAAAGATTTTTTCAGGACCCTAAAAAGTATCGAAAACCACTTCGTTTGATTAAAAAAAAACTTTATTTGTTATTTTAGTCTATGTTTCATTCTCTCAGAACGAATGTACAGCGCAGTCAAAAGATTCGACATTTTATACAAATTCTTTCCACCTTATTACAAGCTCAAAAAACAGCTCAATGTTTTTCAAAATTACATGCACAAGGTTGGTTATATTACAATATCAAAATTAATGACTTTATACGAATAATCTCTTCAAAATTCAATCATGAGATAATAACTTATAGAAAAGCAAGTCTACAAAAAAAAATCGGCACCACTGAAACCAATAATGAATACTATTCAAAACCTAAATTAGCGTTCTTGGACAATCTTCTTACTGTTCGAATCAATGATAAACCATTAAGCTATCAAGAAATATTTGATGAAGTTTCAACGTTCGTACTCGCAGGTCATGATACAACAGCTTCAGCCGTGTCATTTATGTGTTATGTTTTGTCTAGGCATCCACATGTTCAAGACAAAGTTTTTGATGAGCAAATGAACCTGTCCGAAGATCCTGACTTTGAACCCTCTTATGAAGAAATCCATGCAATGAAGTATTTGGAAATTACCATCAAAGAGTGTCTTCGTGTATTCCCATCAGTCCCTGGAATATCAAGGCAAATAACAGCTCCCATGGAAATAAGTAAGAAGGGTACAAATATTGCAAAGCCTTTAAGTTAATTATTTCTTGCAGATGGACAGTATATTCCAGCCAACAAAATAATAATTCTTCTCTTAATGTCAGTAGGATACAACGAGGATTATTACGATAAACCTTGCGAATTCAAACCTGAAAGTTTCCTTCCTGAAAATAGGATCGGGACAAACCCTTTTGGTTACGTACCGTTTAGTGCGGGAGCCAGAAATTGCATTGGACAGAAATTTGCAATGTTGGAAATAAAAGCGGTTATATGTAAGATCATTAGATATTTTAGGATTCTCCCACCAGTGGATGATCTCAAAACCAACGGAATCTTTGACATGTCTAAAAGTATGAAGAACAAGGGCAGAACTAAATGGGATGTAACAATGTCAGCTGCAATAACATTGAAAGCTGTAGGGGGTATTCACGTGAGATTAGAAGAAATATGATGTTATGAGTTTCTATATACATATATGCATGTTTGTATCTTTTGTCATGACCTTACATAGGTGAATCCAATGGAAAATGTGGTATTATGGAAAGTTTTACTATATATTGTTCTCAAAATTTCAAATATTTTAAGACTATAATTTTGAAATTTAGTTCAAGTCTTTAAAATGGATCTTGGTTAAAAAAATATAATTGAAAAGTTTGATTTCTGATATTTATTATTTTTCTAACAGCTTAAAACAGAAACAAATAAAACAAAGGTTTTTAAAAACGTGGTTGTGCAGTAGTATTGTACTTTGCAAAGAATGCTTATTCATGGCATTTTTAGGTAAATCTTAAATTTATTGGCGATTTCGCTTTTGCTTTACATGTTATGATTTATATTTATGAATATTCTTGAACATAAAATCATATTTTTCGGGTTTTTAAACGGATACTTCAAATTCAGACCATATTATGTGTATTGCTCTGTATTTATAGGAAGAATCTCTCAATTATACTTTCTAGAAAACAAAAAAAAAACACACAAAATTACACAACGAACCAAACATTGATGAATTTGTAGGAGTGATATTAAAGAATATTTCTTAATATGTATTTTCCACCTGCTTTTCTATANAGTGTTGTTAGTTTTCCCTCTTCCTCTGAATAGAGTCAGTGATTACATGTCTGATATTTCAACGAGTTTATTAGGAAAAAAATAATATCAACTGCACAACATCTTAACTTAACTTTAAATAAAACAAATTTAACTTCACAAAAACAAAAAAATTAAAAACAAAAAGTAATAAAAAAAATACTCACGCTCCAAAGCTTTAAAGACTTTGCAGAACTCGTAGTCTAAAAGTAGATCTGAACCACTGTCTACTCTTATTTGTGGATTCTTCCCTGCTCTGCTGTATGATTCGTGTCTGGAAACTTCACCTAGTTTTCTGGTGTAAATCTCTAGACCAATTCTCTTCACTACCAATTGACACAAGTCCTCCTTGCCACTTCCCATGACAGTATTGTCGTTGCCTTGGATGCAGAGGCCCAGAAGAAACGCGCATAGTCCTTGAATCAAATACTCGTTTTCGTCCTGTTCATTTGAGCTGATTTCGGCTATGAGGTAGGAAACTCCGTTCGAAGGACTGGACAGGAAGTAATTGACAGCTACGGGGCAATCATTAAGCCAAACACTCAGTAACATTAAAATGCCCACTTTAGTTTGTAGTTTGCACGAGTTCTGCTGTAAAATAGAGCAACATTGTTGGAGGAGGGAAACTGGCGGACTGCCTGGTGTGGTTGCCAAAAGAACTCTCAACAATTGCTCTTTCTTTTCTCTGTTCGAAATCAAACCGTGCATAAGAGCCACCGACGAAAACCAATTGGCAAGAGGGTCCATACTGAAAAGCCCGCCACATAAAAGTTGTCCAGTGGTTATTGTGGCCTCAGCATTGGACGACGGTAAAAGAGTTTGAATTAGGGAGTTTTGCCCTGTTTCGTTTTTATAGAGAAAACACTGGAAACTGTACAAGACACTTATTCTTAGGATGAGAGGCTGTTTTTCGTTGATCATTGACATAAGGAGAACCACGAGAGCTGATTTCGGAGGATTACTAGGAGCCATGACGTTGGAGAACACCAGTTGGTTCTCGGTCTCACCTCGAACGACCTCACCGACTGTATTGATGGTTTCTGTGAGGATATCCGCAGGAACTCCACTTCCCATGAGAATATTGCACAAAGCTTCTAAGAGACCACACGACTTCATGGTTTTTTGGCACGAAAGAATCACCTGTTGTTGATTACTGGGGGAAACCAGGGATCTGACAATCTGGAGCATACAATGTACATTGGAGACCTTCTGCGGTGTCCAGACTTGCTCTTCGTTCTCGGAAGACCCGAATTTGAACATCGGAGATATCTTTTGAATGTAAGAACCCTCTTTGAAAAACTGCTGGTTACTGGTGTTGTGTTTCAACAAATTTATTAAAAGAATAAAGCAGTCTTCAACAACAATCCCTCCGTCTGAGAATCCCTCATCCCGAACAATGTCGAAAACACGATCGAAAGCATTCTCAAACGCCACTATTTTCTGAATATTTGAATTTATCTTTGTCAATTGGATAAGCAACAGTAGAGCGTCATTGCGGATCACTTCCCTGCTATCGATCAAAAGATCCATCAACTTTGAAACCGCCATTGGACTCACCAAAATAATTTCCTGAATATCCTTCGTCCGATTGGTTAAAAGTGTCGTAAGCAACTTCACAGCCGCCCATCTCACTTTGAAGTCGTATTCCTCAAGATAATCCAGAACAAGGGAGACATTCTCTGTTTGCTTGATAAACATTTCCGTAAACTGTTCCCCAACGTTCATGGACACTGTGGGATTGTCAGACTCCTCTTCGAATTGCTCTTGAGTCACAATGTTGCACAGAGTGTCCAAAGCGTAGCTCACGATTTCACAGTCTGCCCGGTCGCTCTGAAGAACCTGGACCAAAGCCTGCATCCCTTGAGCACCAACCTCTATTCGGTATTTTCGAGATAATGCTTTAAGTGCGCGACAGGCATCTCGGCGATCGTCCAAGAGCGTTGATGATGTGACCCGGTCGACAAGTTTCTCGACCTATTCACATTTTAGTATTTTTTTGATCATCAATTGTTTTCACTTTTTTTTGTTTACTTACGGTTTCTGCACCTGTAGGAGTGTCCTGACCTTCATCAGAAGAAGTTCCTAGAACTGTTTTCAACCCGCTTTTAAAAAAATCCATCGACTTTCACCAAATTCGTTTCTTAAATCACTAATTAACAAAAAACACGAAAACTGTTTTGTTATTTTTCCTCTTATCAATTGATTCACACGTCACACTGGGACTTTGGTAGCTGAAAGATTTAAAAGGAAAATTAGAGGGCAACACTTCTTTACGGTTTTTTTTTAATATCGAATTTTTGTTTTAAAGTGAACTTTTAAGGTGATAATTTTTGGCATAATTTTATTGCTTTTAATTTTTTAATCATCAAAACTGCAGGATGAGTCTGGAATATAAGGTAGGCTAATTTTCGTTAAGTTACTTTTAATTTTAAGGAAGTTCAGATTTTTATTGTTTTTAAGTTTTTTTAAAGTATTTGTATAGGCTTAATAAGTGTCATTGGAAGGGTATGGGAATAAGAGGAGCCTTGAATAGATTTCTGTAATGAGAACAGATTCCAAGGTTCCAGAAACGGTTCCCTGGCCAAACAAGTTGTTATATGCAATATGGGGGTATTGTTAAAAAAATAAAACGAAATTCAAGTAAAACAAAATCCAATAAATACCAACAACCATTAACAAAGAAT
>JXPG01077439.1:0-26621 GCA_001015175.1 Megaselia abdita | reverse complement strand
TCAAAAACCGAATTTTGCTCCTTGGGTTTGCCTTCGACTAAATCTGAATGAATTGTTTTGAAATTGAAAATTTAGTTCCAAGAACCACTGTTCCACTTCTTGAGAAAGTAATCATCTTCATCTATGTATTGGTTTTGGTAATTTTTGTATCTTCCCTATTAATAAATCCTTTTTCGTAGTAGAGTAGTAGAGCTTTTCCTGTTTGCTAAGAAAATGTATAAAAGTTCATTGGTCTAGCAACAGAAGAGTAAATCCAGTTTATGATTTTACCCAAAGAGCAAAACTCGGTTTTTTATACCATTAATCCATTTCTTCTTCTATCCTTCTTCAGTACTTCTTCTATCCTTCTTCAGAACTGCTTCAGCGTTTCCTGGAGAAGTCTCCAAGAAGTATTTAGTGGAACCGTCTTCGGTATTCTGAACAAATATTTAATACGCATTCTAGAATCGGGTTGAAAACCTTAGAGAATAGAAAGGCTTAGACAATAACTTTAAATACTAGTTCAGACAATGTAGAATACTTCTTGGAAAAATATCTTTGGAAGAAAGCTTTCAAAATGGTTTTTGAAGCTAGCTTGGCCTTATTGTTTTCTAAATTGACAGCTCTTTTAGCAATGGCCAGCGGTTTTCATTTAATAGTTGGGGATATTTTTTCGTCTAAAGATACTTTAAGAGTAGTAGAGCTTTTCCTGTTTGCTGAGAAAATGTATAATATTTCATTGGTCTAGCAACAGAAGAGTATATCAAGTTTATGATTTTACCTAAAGAGCAAAACTCGGTTTTTGATACCTCTAGAATCCCTCTTAATCTGGTAACTTCTTCAGCACTGCTTCAGCGTTTCCTGGAGAAGTCTCCAAGAAGTATTTAGTGGCGCCGTTTTCGGTATTCTGAACAAATATTTAATACGCATTCTAGAATCGGGTTGAAAACCTTAGAGAATAGAAAGGCTTAGACAATAACTTTAAATACTAGTTCAGACAATGTAGAATACTTCTTGGAAAAATATCTTTGGAAGAAAGCTTTCAAAATGGTTTTTGAAGCTAGCTTGGCCTTATTGTTTTCTAAATTGACAGCTCTTTTAGCAATGGCCAGCGGTTTTCATTTAATAGTTGGGGATATTTTTTCGTCTAAAGATACTTTAAGAGTAGTAGAGCTTTTCCTGTTTGCTGAGAAAATGTATAATATTTCATTGGTCTAGCAACAGAAGAGTATATCAAGTTTATGATTTTACCTAAAGAGCAAAACTCGGTTTTTGATACCTCTAGAATCCCTCTTAATCTGGTAACTTCTTCAGCACTGCTTCAGCGTTTCCTGGAGAAGTCTCCAAGAAGTATTTAGTGGCGCCGTTTTCGGTATTCTGAACAAATATTTAAGACGCATTCTAGAATCGGGTTGAAAACCTTAGAGAATAGAAAGGCTTAGACAATAACTTTAAATACAAGTTCAGACAATGTAGAATACTTCTTGGAAAAATATACTTCTTGGCAAATCAGCTAATTAATTTTTGACAAATATTGCAGGTCTTAAGCAGTTATTACAATACCAAAGAATAAAGCGATTTTTTTGTTATGAAATTGTGAACAATTGTTAGTCTTTTATTTCTTCATTTCTTATACAAAATATCTGAATATTTTTGTTCTAACCATTTTTCACTAGGAATTTAGTTTGTTTTGTCTCAGGTAGACATTTTAATCAACGAATAAAAAAGACTACACTGAGGGAAAAAATGATTAATGTGTGTTGCACACTTTTAAATATGTAGCCTACTCAATTAATATGTACTATACACATTCAAAAATATATAGAAATATAATGTATTATAATTTATTGTGTATACTACATATTTAGAGTGTGTAGGCTGCTTATTAAAATATGTGGAATGGTGACGACGATTCAATTTTGATCAAATAAATGCGTGAGGCATGAATAGAATATGTACTGCACAAATAAAATATGTTACACACAAAAAACAATATATATTTTTCTGATCATTTAAAATTAACGAAATATATATGAAATTTTACATTTCAAATATGTCCTACTACATATTAAAATATGTATGGTATACATTTCGTTTTTTCAGTGTAGCTTTGTAAAAAAGATTGGAACCAAGGCTTTTAAGTGGGCTTCAAGGGTTTTTAAAGGTCTTACTCAATTTTAATGTAATAGTGTCAGAAGTAGCTTAGCGCAAGCTTACTAGTCTTAATAGACCATCAAGCATAAAATACCACTTGCGTTTACCTTCTACAAGGATATATGAAGAAGGATTTGATAGATTTTTAATGAGCATTTCATTCCGAAAAATCTTACCTTCTTCTAGAGGGCTACAAGTAGGTTTACAAGTAGCATTGTAGAGGTATAGATTCCGTATGTATTCTAGCAACAGTATTCTAGAAGAAACGGTTTTCAAAATGCGGCTTGGGTTTTGGTAAATTATAATGCATATTAATTTAAATCGAACCAATTAAATAAGAATTTCGATTTTTTCGGCTCGAAAATTCAAAACCGCAACCTGACTATTAGCCTGACTGAGATGTGGGACATTTCTCCAAAATTTGTACACTGTAAAAAACTATCCAAATATACCAAACATCTTCTAAAAACATATGCAAATTACTTAAAAAATAAGAAGAAATGTCGAATCAAACACTGAGACTGAAAAAGTGAAAAGACTAACACTTTTTGTACAAAGACTGAAGAAGTGTCCTAACCCCCCGGTATTAGCCATGACTGACCATCATTGACCTTAATGAACCAACCAAACAAATGGTTCTTCGATCGAAGAGTAAACAGTAATAAAACAACTACTATTATGCGATTTCTTCACCCAATAAAAATTTACACCTCAAACAAAACAGGATATTAAAAATATGAACATCCCTCTCGATTTGTAGAAAGGAAAAACCCCAGACCCACAACACATCCATGAGTAATTAATCGTTTTATATATATAAATCAACCAATCAAAAATAATGTGGGTTGCATTCGGCAAGAACAGACCCACCTCAAGGCCTTAGTCTGTGTTCCCTTGGTCGGGTTCCACAAAGCCGGCAAATTGGCTGGAAATCAGGCAACACTGTGCGGTTTTGTGGATGTTATTCGATGTGGACTGCAAAACCAATAATACCCACAAAATGGTCGTCTGAATTTTTTGTAAATATTAAAGAAAATCTCGTTTTTGGGAAATTACAATAAAAATCGGTAAGAAAGTGAGCGAAAAACCGAAATTCAAGTTAAGAACAACAATGAAAACGATATTAGAATGTCGGAACGCGGAATAAAGTGGACTTTGTGAATTTTCTATGAAAAATGGGAATTACTTGAAAACAACACACTCAACACAGTTTGCGAATTTCCGAATTGAAAATTTTCTTACAAAATATACTGTTGAACAGAAAAGTGTGGAAAACTGGTAAAAAAAAACACAAAAAACAATAAAGTTAGTAAAAAAAATTCCAAGAAAAAAATTTCCTTTGCAAAAAAAAAAAAATCTTTTCCAAAGCAAAACAACAAATAAAAGTGTTTTGAAGTTTGTAAATAAATAGTAATTAAGTAAAAATTGTCTTTTCCTAGTGTTTAAGTGCGAAAATTTGTTCAAATATTTAAAAAAAAATACAGTGAAAGGAAGAAGAGGTGGTTTTATTGAAAAGTGCAGTGCATTTGAGGAAGAAAGGAAGAAGTGGAGATTGAATTTGCGTTTTTGATTTGGATGTCCTGTGGAGGAGTTCGGCTCCTCTGCTTTGATTCCTGGTAATAATGTGAGTATTTTGATAAAAGGCGGGCTGAAGGCGGAGGATTGGAGAGTGGATGGATTTTGGGACAAACTGCTTATGTTTTGTATCTTTTAGGACCACGACTCAGATCAAGAGTGCTCCAACAAAATTGATTCGTAACACGAAAATCATCAATCACTTTAAAAAATAAACTAGAAAAACTAGAAAGACGACGACCAACACAGCTTCTTCTTCTGTTTTGTTTTCAAAAGGAGGAAGTTTCTTAGTAAAGATGTCACAAAGGGGGAAACGGGGCAGTAGTAACAATCGGCCGGAGAACGATGGCCATCAACCGCCGACGAAACGGCGGAAAGGACGACCTCCCAATAGCGGCAACAAGGAGAAGGATCGGGAGCGGGAGAAGAGTTTAGAAGAGGCATCAGCTGCGACAGCGCAACCAACTCCATCCACATCAAAGATGTCGGCGTCGGCGACAATCACTAAAGGTGGCTCCAAAGCCGGACAATGGCAAATGAAATGCATTGCTGATCTAAAACTGTCTAGTATTTACAATCAGAGGTCTTCAGAAGCGCCTGCGGAACTCTTTAGGTATGTTGTCCGACTCAAGACTTGATCTTAAACTAAGATTTCAATTTCATCGATTTTGTTACCAATCTTGTCTGTAGTTTGTAGTATAGTTACCTTTGTTTACAAAAAGTGCAAGTGAACTGCGCAAGAGTGGAATATTTACGCGCACATTTCTGATTCTTTTTCTCTTTATGGAGTGGAAATGGTCTTCCTTGTAAATTCTAATAGTTCGTCATTAGGTTTAGAAGGGATTACTGTTTTATTTCATCGTTGGTTCTTTCTATTTTTTTAATGTGTAATGCAGGACGAAAGATTTCACTTATGTTTTACTCATAAGAGTATTTTGAAATTAATCTTTAATCATTATGGAAATTTACTCAGGTTTAATGTTCTTGAATCGTCTATTTGGTATTTTTATCAAGGAATTGTTCATTACTCACTACTAAAATTTTCCTTCTTCCAAATGATTGTTTTATATTATTATATTTTATTTAATATTTTTTCTTCAGACAAAATCATTACAACAGGTTTAAGAAATTTTAAAATTGAAATTTGAAAAGCTCCAAAATTTTATAACTATTTAAAAGAACTCTGAAATCCTTACAAAGTACGCGAAATCTTTCCCTATAAAACTTGAAATCTGAATAAAATTCTTGGTTTTATCGAATGTGAATCACTCTTAAAAATCCCGTAAATTTTTTGTCCAAGTCCCATAGAAAAGACTGAGTCTTTTAAAATTCCAAGTACAAACAAAACCAAGAGGAGGCTTCAAATCACAGCGATTCAGAGCAATGGCTTTCATTAGTTTCGATACCAAAGAACCTCAAGTTTCTTGTTGAATGCAAAAGGATCCCTCGATCCCAGCAAAATGTATAAAAACACCCAATATCCTTGACAAACTTGATGTCCATAGCACTAATGTCTTTTAATTCCTCTTTCAATATTTAGTAGGATAGGATTTTTTTTTAAATATTAATTTAAAGCTAAAATCTCACAATATGTTGAATACTTTTTTAAAATATACATATACAGCGACGATCTATAGCTAATGCTCTTGCTAGATTCTCCTTGACATTACCCAGGATGTTCGATTGATTTCGCGATGTGAAGTTCGAATTTCTTACTCCTAGTTTCTTGGTGTCGTGTTCCACTGTGTCAATTTGTCTTTTGCGTTGATTTCCCTGTTTTCTAACAGCGTTTTTGTCGGTAAATAGGGCCTTCTTTGTGTGTTCGTCTATTCTGTTTACGTGCCCGACCTATTGCAGTTACTTTTTTCTTATTTCGTTAGTAACTCTTAGCTGGCGACTTATTGCGTACCTATTGTACCTTATGCTCCATTCTTCATGTATTCATATACAAACATAAATAAATTAAAAAACTGACCCCACAATAATGTTAAAGAGCTGCTCACTTTCTGTATTAAGTGTCAAAGACCAGCACTGGAAGGATGAGTTAGTTGCACAATTTCATCTTAGTTTCGAGTGATGGTGGATTATCTCGCATAAATTTCGAATACTACAGTGACGGTGGTATATCCAAGTGACTCTTCTGGTATATCGTCTTTTCTTCGTTCATTTTCAGCCCAATGGAAATATCAGCTTTTTCAATCGCACTAAGTTTCGAGATATCCTAAATTTTAAAGATCATAATGTTTAAGTTTTTGGTGTTTAAGTATTTCAAATACGAAATTAGCAGCAAAAGTATAATGGTACAAGTAAGGTATCTGAAAAATATTTAATTTGTCAAAAACAGCTTTCAAAATTAAATTATTATTTAATTTAATTGTCAATCTCTTCATAAATTAGCTGGTCAAAATTTCAAAAAGTAAGAGTTTTCTAATTTCCTTAGACTGTAGATTTTAAATAGACCTGACAAAATCCAAACATTTTGTTTATTGTGAGTCAAAATTACATTATTTTACTTTTAGTTTAACATTTCTTCATATACTCAAATTAACGCAATTGTAATATTTTAGGTAATCTTGTCCGTTCTATATTTAAAAACAGTCTTTATTTAAAAACATTTAAGCATTTATATGATCAAAAAAAAATACAATATTACTAAGTTGAAAATACTTTTATATTCCTTCTATTATTTTTTCAAAATCCTTGAATTCCCATGACTTTTAGAAAAAAAGCTAAATCTTAATTAAGGATCTCGTTTCTTGAAAATATGCACATTATTCTGGACCTACAATCGAAATAGCCCCTTATATAACTATAATCCCATGGGTTTCAAAGCTCTTTCTGACTCTACCTCGCTCTCCGTAATTTTATGTATCAAAGTAAACTGCAAGCCATGAAACACGACTTCAGACTAAAATTGTGGGGGATTTTGAAGAGTGATACCCTATCAAGTTTGTTTTAGTTGCCCTCACCTAAAACGAACTGATCAGGAATTGTTAGCTCTTTTAGTTTCTATAGAGCTGGCGATTCTGAGTTAAATTCTCAGTTAAATTTTTTTATAAATTTTATATAAAGAATCTCATCTTTCCTATGAGATACTAAACACTCTTTAAAATATCATCACTGACTCTATTTTGATGAAGAATGAAACCACTAAAAAGAAAACTCTTAATTTTCAATTATTAGAAAGCTTTTCTACAAACTATTTCATTGTCTTCATAATCAAAAAACTAAAAGGATGTATAATCGGATATTGATAGAATCGGTTATTATTGGTTTTGTTGTTGGGCTGTTATTTTTGCTGTTTGATATTGAATGGTTTTTGTATTTGATTACTAGTTTTAACAAGCATAATGTTATTTGAACTTTGTCTGCATTCATCGTCTATTTTCTATCTAGATTTTTTGAATATCATTTTAATTTATAGACTCCAAAACAATAAAATTCGTCGAATATAAGTACTGCTTACTATGATCGTTCTAATTTTCCTTTTTTCCGTGATTGTCTAATGTACACTTTATTGCAACCATTGAAACTGAGTAAATTCTTGATTTTCTGAGCTCTAGAATCTTATCTTTACAAAGACAGATAAAGTTTCTTGAGAGAATTTGTGGTTAAAACCTTTTTTCAACATTGTTATAACTGTTAATCAAATTTATAAAGGTAGATTTTTAAAGGTTTGTTACGAGGGACAAACCACTCCTCAAAATTGAGTGCCAAATTTTCTAGAAACCCAAATCCTTTCAAGGTATTCTGCAAATTTTCCTTGAGATTTTGTAAAACTTATGAATTTCATAAATAATGTAAATGGTTTTTTTTAAATATGAGAATTTGTAAAAAAAAATAGTAGGGATTTTATTTGATATATTCTTTCTATCTGCATTGATTTCCAAGTATTTTCAACTTCTCTTTTGGAACCATAATTAAGTTTAAGTACTTGGTTTTAATACTTTTTTATTTTTATTTAAATTTCAAAATTAAAAATATATTTTGATATGTTTAACAAAAGTTTAATAAACAAAAGAGAAAGTTGCAAAATCTAGACAGGTGAAAGTTGAAAATTTTGTGTTGGAAATAGTTTCCAAAATTTCTTTCGACAACCTAGGGAGTCAGATTCAATTTCCGGACACCTTTTGCTTACCGTATTTAATATTTGTGATCGGTCATATAATTATTTTGAAAATTTCGAAATGGAATGCAGCCAGAACTTTGTCATTGATGTTAAGATTACAGCTTTAAATTAATATTTAACTTTGGTATTTATTAATATAAAAACAAATGAAACTGCATAGTTCAAAAGTTGCGCCTGGCATTTCTCCTTTGAGGAAAATGGCGTTTAATATTTTTTTAAAAATATTTTTCAAATAAAAAATTATATAAATAAATAAATAGTTTTTGGGAAATTCAAAAAAATGTTAAAGTTTGGGAATGATACCCAACGAAAAATATTATTAAAAGGATGTTATTTAATTTAAAGTCAAAGAAATACACGGTAAAGTCTCTTAAGATAGAAAGTTTCCCGTATTGTAAAAATCTTATCTAAAGAAATAAGAGAAAATACAAACAATTATTAAAATTTTGTAGTGAAAGATTTTGTTAGGCATTGAGGAATTTTGTAAGTTTATGAAGTGATAGATTTTGTAAAAAGCCCTATGATTTTTTAGCAGGTTTTGTATTTTGCAAATAGTCTTGGGATTTTAATATTTGACAGGCATTTTGAAGGATTAGGATTTCTTGAATGATGATGTGCCCAATTTCCTTTGTAAAAATTTCAGTGGTTTGCCCTTCGATTTTTTATGATTATGATTTAATATTTTGTATGTTACAGCTTCATCAAAGTTTTCAACTAAAATTTCATTTTTAAAGAACATTCTGCACTGATGCATTTATATTTTTTAATATTTTCATTCTTTGCTATTCATATTACTTCTTTTTATGATTTAGAAATTATGATTTTCTATTTTAGAAATCATGAAAAATAGCCAATATTATTATACTACTTAAAAAACTCACAGCCGGAGATGTATATTTGGGATTAAATGTGAGAGAAATGAATGAAATGAGAGAAAGATCCGGTAATGGAACAGAGAAGGCAACTTCTCTTCCATAACCCTTACAAAACTTGGATGGACAGGATGATGAACAATTTAGACACTTTTAGGGAATTCTATGACAAGAGACAAACAATCTATTGATATAAAAAATGAATAGTACTTCTAATTTAGTTCTGCTTTTGTAAGTGTGGATGATGTAATACACATCATTCGGGAATGTCCTTCATTTTCAAAGACAATAAAGAACTAAAAGCTTAAATCATTTTGAAATTCTTTAGGAGACATCACTAGAGCATCACTAATATTTGAAAATCGCTCAGTAAGGTTAAGCATATGGTAACATTATTAGATTATAATGTAGTCAAAAATAATATTTTGAAAATAGTTAAAAGTAGATTGAACGCAACCACTTTGTATTGTTCTTTGATTGTTTCCTTATTTCTTCACGTAGTTAGTTGGTGTAGTTACCTAAAAAACACCTCTATTTAGGGGAAAAGGGAAAACTAAAGATTTCTACATCTACATCAGCTGCTGGTAAAACTATAGAAAACAAACATTCCTTAATATCACTACTACACCTTGAGCGACTTTTCGCTCGTTGTGTAAATTAGATCTTCCCCTCTTACCAAAATTCTAAAATTTGTCATTTCATTAAATTATTGTTAATAATCATTAAACTCCAAAATGTGATCGATATTGATAATATATTTTCGCTTTTAATCCCTATAATGTATAATCTCATATAAAAAATGAAAATCCCTATTAAAACATACAAAAGCCCCTTCAACAACAGAATGGAAAACCCCTTCATTCAAAAACAGTTAAAAACCTTTCAAAACCAATTCTAAAAGGAGATGGGAATTTTACATCTTCTTGTAACGAATGACGCACATGCGTACAGGATAACAGCGAATACTTGTTCTTCTCATGCATTTCGTCATCAAACCATACCATACCATTTCACCACTAACATTTCATCCTTCGTTCGTGTTGTTTCTGTACTTTCTAACTGTTGCAAGAGGAATTCTCCGTTTTGTTTTATTTCTTCTATTTTTTGAAAATGTGTGGACTTTGTTAATTTACTCGGTTCGGTACGGAGCGACACATAATGGCACAGAACATCGCCGAACAAACTCTAGAGGAACACAAAAACATTCCACCCTTATTATTTCGTCGTTTTGTCTTCGATCAAAGGCAAAGTAAGAGAGAGAATTTATAGGTCAATTGATGATGATTTTTTTTCCACCAGTTTTTGGTTTTTTATTTATTTTCTTGGTTTGGGTTGGTTTGGTTGGTGGTTTGATTCGCACTCGATATTTTCGAGTTGAGAATTCTTCTTGGGTGTAGCCTTTGGCATTTTAAGTTGTATTTGTATTTTTTTCTTAAGAAGTTTTTTAATAAGGATTTCAAATAGACATGAGTTGTATTCATTTAATTGCAAAATAGTTTCTTTTTTATATATGTTTTCGGGGGAAAAAATCGATTACCACTTGTTTATAAACAAATTTAAAGGTGTTTGAACTTCTAATTTATTTGGAATCACATGGAGATTATGAGTGGCTAGAGTCTCCGTCGCGTCGGCTTGACCTATAAAGGGGTGGTCGCCCGGAATTCCATTTTTCCTCGTCATGTATTTTAGTTCACATATGATAAACAAAATTTAGTGTGGCACGAAAATTGCAATTAATTCTGACAGGTTTTTTTTTTTTTGTTTTTTTATAGGATTTATATAACAACATATTAGGGTAATGAACATGATTTTTTCTTGATTTGGAAAATTTTGTTCAAAATCTTGGATAGCAAAAAGTGCATTTTCCCACCAGGAATTTAAAAGTATTTCCTTACCTGTAGAAGCAAACACAATCTTTATGACTGCTTCTCTGTGTTTGCTAAGACGAGAGTCTGTAGTATTCTTCAAATACTCTTAGTCTTGGCGGTGTCTTAATACTTATCCATTTCTGTGTTCATATGCTCTTCCAGGTTATAGTATAGGGAGACAGTGTTGTTGTTTTTTTTACAGCTAATGATACTTAAAGATCAGCACCTTGACCGCAAGATGGTGAGCGAATGCCCAAGACATCACTATGACCGGGAACCCAAATGACTGTAATTTTCAAACCTTACCATTTCATTTAAATTGGTATTGCAGTCTCTTACAAGTCTCTGTCTTATACAAAGGCTTCCTAGGGCTCTTAAAAGCTTTCCAAACACTTTTCTTTGCATTACGGCTGAGAATACAAACATAAAATTGTTATATTCAGTGAATATTTTACTTTAAAAATAATCTTTTTATACGTTTTTGAAGATTGTGAATTATACAAACAAAAATTGCAAGCTAAATAAAAACCATAGTTTTAATACAACTTCTTTGAAAAAGGTATATCAAAAATTAAATAACAGAATGCTTGATTTTTTGTTTGCAAATAATTATGAAAATTTGAAAAAAAAAAATTTTAAATTTGATGTAATTTTGTATGTTTAAATAGAAAGACAAGTTTTGAATTAAAGAGAGATTTAAGATTAAAATTAATATATTTTTAAAATTAAAATTATCAGAAAAAATTACATATTTTTATATTATTAAGAATAATTACTTTATTTTACTTTATAATACTNAAAAAAAAAAATTAAATTTGATGTAATTTTGTATGTTTAAATAGAAAGACAAGTTTTGAATTAAAGAGAGATTTAAGATTAAAATTAATATATTTTTAAAATTAAAATTATCAGAAAAAATTACATATTTTTATATTATTAAGAATAATTACTTTATTTTACTTTATAATACTTTAAGATCTTGAATTACAAAACAAACAAAAATGTCAGTAAGATTTAACGAGTATTAAATTAAAATATTTTATTTCTTTAACAAAAATCTATTCTAAAATAATCTTTTCTAAAAATGAATCCTTGTAAAATTTCCAAAAAAATACAAAGTTAAAAATTAAGTAAAGAAATTAAATTATTAAATTATAGGATGTTGAAATAAATATTTAAACCATAAAAAGAAGACACAATCGGTGTTTAAAAATGTAAGATTTTGATTGGTTTAAATTTTAAAACGAAAATGTTTAAATATTTTTGAAATTGCAATAGCTACATTCAAATTTAAATACTTTACTCAATAATGTTTCCTTACATAGGGTTTTTTAAATCTGTTTTGAATGTTTTTTTTTAATTCTATGAACACGGACCTCATCTTAAGATCCATGTCCTATAATTCGTGTATAGTTAAACAATAATTGTTCGCTATTCAGTTTACATAATTAATCTACGAAACTATTCTACAGCTCATTTTTATGATTTCACCATAATTTCAAAACTATCAGTTTTTACATTTATTATAATTAAGTATAACGTTATTTTTATTTTTTTAGTTTAAAATGTTATTTGACAACAAAAAATCTGTAAAAACGAAAAAAAAAATCGTTGAAATTTTGTAAAACATTTTGGAAATTCTATTTGTTTGAAAATTGTATAAATAAATCCACAAAGTTATTCAATTTTTACAATTCGAAGTACCTATAAACTATAAAAACACATTTTAAAGTTCTTCTAATATTAGAAGTTCCACTATGAGCTTTGAAAGTCTCATTTCGGGTATTTTTATTTACTTTGAAACTTTTGTATGAACTGTAATATGCATCAAAATTCTGTAAAGTATGAAGTATATTAATAATTGATTTTTTAAATTTCAAAGAAATATTTTTTAAACAAAAAGTTGCTCAAAATTATTAAGTTAATGTCGTATCATATTTCTAAAACAAAAAGATCTGCACTTGATTTTATATTGAATGTCCATTGTCATTTTGAATACATTTCGTAACAATAACCAGACAGCATTCTTAAGCAATTTCGTCTTTAAATTATTTTTATATTAATTTATAACTTCAGTGAATCTTAATGAAAATTTCTTAATTGTAAAGCATGATCTCCTTAAACAATATATTAAGTTTTCTGTTAAATGTGACAATAATGAACAATTAAAGCAAAACAAAACTAAAATATAATTGAATGCGTAATTTTTAAAACTAAATAAAAAACATTAAGACTATCCGAAAATTGGCCTTGTCCGAGATTTGTCTATTTTACTCTAATTAACATATTCGAAGCTAATATTTATTATTGGTTACAGTGTCCTTTTGTTAAACATTGATTATGCTTGCTAGATTATTCTACGATTGAAGGTTTCATTGCGTTTCTTATCATATAACGTCTATTTTGCATCCAAATTCACACAATGAGTAATCTTATTATTTCTGTAAAGAAATTGGGTCAGTAAAAAGATAAGCTTTTCAAATCCATATTGTTATGAACCAAGATTCAGAAGATTGTTATTATTAGGGTTTCAATTCTGTTGCCAGGCTTTCATAGAATTTATGTTCAGTTTAAGAAAAATCACCTCAATTCTTATTACAATTAACATTTTTAGTAAATCGATTTCCTTATAAAAGATACTAATAAAACTATTTTCGAAATTACAGAAAAGATCTCATAAGTGCAATGAAATTACCGGACTCGGAACCTTTGTCAAATGATGAGTATTGGGTGATAACCGACCAATGGAGACAGGAATGGGAGAAAGGTGTACAAGTGCCAGTAAATCCAGACTCCCTACCGGAACCAAGTGTGAAAATACTAGAAAAACCCATTGTGCAACCTAGACACGATTTCAAATTGTAAGTTAAAAAATGATGGAACTTATACAAATATTTAACATAATTTTCTTACAGGCCAAAAACGCGCTTCCTTCGAATTACGAAAGACGACTCATTCAACCACGAGCTTCACTACTTAACCAATGTAGCTTCAGTAGCCGACTCAGCGTGTAGTTATGATATTGATCAAGTTGATCAGGTGTGGTTACGATTACTAAATAGAGAAAGGTTATTAGCCGGTATAGATATCATTTCTTCCGACCAGTTTGAAAAAGTTGTCGAAGAACTGGAGGTGAATTATTCCGAAGTCACCCATATTTGTCTTATTTATTAACGATTTTCCTCCTTTGTAGATCCGGTGCTGGGACGAAATTCAAACTATTATGAAAAATGAAGAGGGATTAGGTATTGAGTATGACGAAAACGTCATATGTGATGTATGTAGATCTCCTGAATCAGAAGAAGCAAATGAAATGGTATTCTGTGATAATTGTAATATTTGTGTACATCAAGCATGTTATGGTATAACAGCAATTCCTTCTGGTAAGTTGGTTTATCGGTTACTAATTTTAAGTATTATTATCACATAATAAAATACATGGACAATTAATATTTAAAAATTAAATAAAAAATAAAAATGCAAAATAAAAACGATTAAATATCCAAAATAAAATTAAGCTATTTTAGAGAACTTAATTATCTTCGAAATTTTAAATAATTTCTTGATATTTTGAAATTAAATTTTGTATCAATGTTCCCTTGGGTGCCTTGGACTTTGCATTTGAGTTATACAATCCTTTAAAACAAACATATTTTTATGAATCGAAGATACTTTTTACAAAAAAAAAAAACTTTAAAATTGTTCTTAATTGTTTGAATTTAGTTGATGAACTATTGCATTTGTAATCAAATTCAAAAAAAATGCACTAGAAATTAATTTGTCTTTCCAACAAACAATATTTTTTAGAAGAATGTATTAAAAAGTTGCAAAAAGTTTGTTTTAATAATAAAACTGAACAAAATGTCCAATATTCCATTTTTTTTAAATACTCTTAAAGAGGTTTCTTTGTTTTTCATTGTTAATTTCAACATTATTCCAAATATCCATTGTACCTAAAAAAATAAAAACATTTGCAAACATTATTATCAAAAATATAATTTAAATATTTAAAAAAAATACAAAACTTTAAGAGAAATATTTTAAAATGTCACTAAATAATGTGTTGATAAATGTTGGTATTGCTCAGATTATTCACCAGACAAAAACAATACGTCATTGTAACAAAATAAAATACGAAATTAAATGTTTTCTACCTTTATAGACTTAAAAATTTGTATAAAAAATATTTTAAAAAAACATTAAAACTAAACCAACAATCTTACATTTTTTACAGGTCAATGGTTATGTAGGACTTGCACGATGTCAAAACGACCCGACTGTGTACTTTGTCCGAACAAAGGTGGAGCAATGAAATCAACAAAATCTGGTAAGAAGTGGGCGCATGTGTCGTGCGCACTATGGATACCAGAAGTTAGTATTGGATGTGTAGATCGCATGGAACCAATTACAAAAATTTCAAACATTCCACAAAGCCGTTGGGCCCTGATATGTGTTTTATGTAGGGAAAGAGTCGGTGCTTGTATACAATGTTCAGTTAAGACGTGTAAAACAGCGTATCATGTGACATGTGCTTTTCAACATGGCCTTGAAATGCGTGCCATTATTGAGGAAAGCAATGATGACGGAGTCAAACTACGATCATATTGTTTGAAACATAGCGTAGGTAAAAAAAGCAATAACATGAATGACAAAACCTCATCTTCAACAAAATCAACAACTGCTGGTACCGGTTCTGGAGCTGAGGATGATGATCACAGGCGGAAACGAAGTAGAAGGGATATGTCGACTGAGGAGAAGAATCAAGCTAGGGCGCAAAAGTTGCAGGTGAGATTATTGTTTTTATTTTAATGGTTTTTTGTTTGTAATATTAGTTATTAACTGAAATTTCGAAAACTACAGAAATTAAACGATCAACATTTATAGGTATCGATTAAAGTAATGCATAATTAATGAGTCTGATAATTTGTTTTATCGTGTTATCGATTTTAAAAGGCACCGTGTGATTGATTGGTCGGGAATTTCGCATAATTTTAATTAACAACTCTAGAGACTTCCATAAGCTCCGGTATTTCACTTAAGTAATTACTTTTTTTCTCTACATGTTGATTGAGACAGAAGTTTTGGGAATGAATTATGTAGTGTTGGTCCCATATAAAACATAATCTAAAGATTTTATGGATTTACGATATAATAGAAACTAATCAGCTTTTGTGAGAAAGGAAGGAAAACTTACTGGCAAAAGAAAAATGGACCGGGGAAGTTCCAGGAAAGCTACCACTGCTGTCGATGTGGATTTATCGTGAGGGTTTAACTCCTTGCAATCCCGTACACCGCCGGCTGCAATCTTCATAGAAAATATTGCAATCTTTCCAAAAGCAATCTTAATAGAAAAGAAGCCTGATGGCTGGTTTTGCATCAACGTATTTTGCATTTAATTCCACTCAAGAGACTGCTAAAATCACAAGTAGTGAAGCCAATGATCTGATACGAACAGATCTCTCTATTTTGTCCAGTTTCCTGCAGTTTGTTTTGACTTTCAGAGCACCTCACCATGCAGCAGAGTAGTAGAAAGGTTGTCGCAGTAGTTAAGATCCGTTCTTGTCCATTCCTCTAAGTGCATCTTCCAACATATTCTGAAGACGCGCATATAGCAATATTAGCGTGAGGATTTTCTTTGCAGCTGAAGAGTAAGGACGTTTTGTCAGGATTAATCCTAACACACATGTTTTGCCCAATATTCCAGAAATATATGAGCTTGTCGAGATTAAATAATAGTCTTGCTTTTAAATTGATTACACCCCTGCACAACTGAGTGACCTTTTGATGGATGTGTTACTTACTATATATTGATGTTCGATAGAGCTTTCGATGGTCCGAGCGACATCTTTTAAAGCTGGCTTCTGCCTTGTTATATTATCAAGTCGATTTAAATATATCACAGAGGGGTTAAAAAGACTTCGGAATAAACCCCAAATTTTGTCTGTTTTATGTTTTAAAGATTTTTTTAGAATTTTGAATAATTATATTGTTAGTATTTCAAATATTTTGTTGAGATTTTGATGATCTTACATATTATTATAATATTCTTTCTTTAACTTTTTTGTTTAATAGTCAGATATTACTTTAAAATGGGGTGTTGCTTGTTTAGATTGGTTAGCGTTTATCCCATTCAATTTTACGTTTCAAATGGGTTAGAAAGATAGACCTAACGACATAAGGACAAAGCCTTTACAAAAAAAGCCCCTAAAATAGGAAAATGTATTACGGAATACAAAATGTCGTTCCCTTAAAACTAATTTAAACCAAAAATTCAATTTATATCAATTATTTAATGCTCAAATAATAATTTTTCATTTAATTCAATTGTTTTGTTTACAGGAAGTACAAGCACAATTTGACAAACACGTAAATATAAGAGACCTGAGTTGCCATGTCCTTGATGTCGATGAAGATGCTATCAAAAGTATTTATAACTATTGGATTCTAAAGCGTAAATCTAGAAGTAATCGTCCATTGATCCCCTCGAGACGAGAGGATGTCGATGTACTCGCTACCAACAAGCAAGAAGAGGAGGACGTTGAAAAGCGGAAAATGTTTGTCCATTTGCGACAAGATCTCGAGAGAGTTCGTAATCTCTGTTACATGGTGAACCGAAGGGAAAAATTATCCCGTTCTTACTTCAAAACAAAAGAACAAATTTTCCTAAAACAAGTAGTGGTCCTGGAAGCAATAGTGAATACAAGCAATACGAATGAGTCGTCGAAAACCGCACAGGAGGATCTAGTAACGGCAGTAATGAATGCCAACCGGGGACCAGCTCAATATGATACATTTTACACATCAGACCAAAGCGAAAAGAATTTCCTAACTTATGCTGATATCGACAACAAGATTTTAGGTGGACAGAAATCTGCGTCGAATTCAAAAAACGTAGGAAAGTCATCCAACCGAGGAAGAAATAAGAAGGTTAATGGTGCTAGTGTTAACTCTGCTCCTAAGAAACCGTCAGTATTTATGGATAGCTTGTCTGAATCTGATTCAGATAGTGAGAGCAGTGTGGGTGCAGCAACAACAGCGGCGATACCCAAGAAACCAAAAACCTCCAAGGAAAGTTACTCTCGAAGGAAAAAGAACCAGAAATCCTTAGAAACTCTTTCAACGACCACCTCAAGCTCAAGCGATGAAGAAAAGACTACAAAGAGGCCGCACAAAAACGATGGTCTCTCTAGGATAGAGAAAGAATTTGAAAGAGAAAAGGCTAGAAAAATAGGCAATGATGAGATTTCTTCCAATGACAGTGATGACCTTATTCAAATTGCGGATAACAAAAAGAATTCGAATAGGAAATCAATGGTGCCAATCTACTCCGACACGGATTCTGATTCCAATATAGAAGACAGTAAGAAAAGTCGACATCAATCTCAGCGAGATGGTTCTAAAATGGATGTGGACGTAGATTCACAGTCGCAAAAGTTTCGTACAAAAGCTGCAAAAAAGGAATTCGTCCTGCAACAACCGAAAAAATCGGCGAAAACAGCACCGACGGATGGTTCTTCAGGGATATCTTCACTTGGTGGTGGAACAACTTCTGGTTGTGAAACAAACTCAACAAAAACATCCCCCAAAACTAAACCCAAAGATTCCAAAAGAGGTTCAACGGATATTTCCAAGTTTGCCACAGAATTACTTGTTCCTCAAAGACAGGCAGCGAAAAAGGCTTCCGAGAACATGCGAGCTCCGTCTGACCTTCCGTTTGTTCCTCAGAGACAGGCGGCGAAGAAGGCCTCCGAGAATATGAAAGCTAAGGAAGTGGCTGTCCCTGTCAAAGAAAAAGACAAAGAAGAGGAAAAGCGAACTGAAAAGGAAAAAGACGATAAGGACAAGGACAAGCTTAAGTCTCTTGATCTTAGTAAGTCCAAGGGCAGAGGCCGTCCTTCAAAGAATGGTACAAGCAGTAATCGCACAAAATCCAAAGACTCTGAAAAAGAATTCAAGGATTCGAGGGATCCTAAGGATAAGGTCGATAAAGACGATGGAAAGGGCAGACTCATTGAGAAAGAGAAAACTAAGAACAAGAACAATATTAAACGTAAGGAGAAAGAGGAAGAGAAGGAAAGGAAGAAAGAGGAGGACAGACGAAAGGTGGAAGAGGAGATTAAGAAAGAGGAGGAGAGGAAGAAAGAAGAACATTTCAAAGAAGAGGAAGAACGAATAAAAGAAGAAAAGCTGGAAGAGTTAAAGAAAAAAGAAGAGGATAAACGGAAAATGGAGGAAGAAAAACGAAAAGAAGAATTGCGGAAAGAAGAGGAGCTCGAAAGGAAGAGAGAAGAAGAAAAGGAAAGAAAGAGAGAAGAAGAAAAGGAAAGAAAGAGAGAAGAAGAGCGAAAGCGAGAGGAAGAAAAGGAAAGGAAAAAAGAAGAAGAAAAAGAGAGGAAGAAAGAAGAAGAAAAAGAAAGGAAGAAAGAAGAAGAAAAAGAAAGGAAGAGAGAAAAAGAAAAGGAAAGAAAGAGAGAAGAAGAGAAAAAGCTGCGTGAAGAAGAGAAAGAAAGAAAACGTGAAGAAGAGAAAGAGCTGAAACGGCAGGAAGATAAAATGAGGAAAAAGGAGGAAGAAAAGCAAAGAATCAAAGAAGCGGAAGAACAAGAATTGAAAAGAAACGATCACATTCGAAAGAAAGAGGAAGACAAAAAATCAAAATCCTCAAAGTCTTCTACTTCAATCGCTTACGTACCTCAAAGGCAGGCTGCTAAGAAAGCAGCAGAGCACATAAAGAGTGGACTTGTTCCGAAACCCCCGACTGCTGAGCAATTAGCAGCAGAAGACAAAGAAAAGGAGAAAGAACTCAAAACTCCCGAAAAGAAGAAAGCTCCTGTTAGAAGACAAAGTCTGCTCAAAGAATCACCAAATAAAAAAGTGGTGGCTCCTCCCCCTCCACCACCAGCTCGCTCTCCAACTCCTCAAAAATCTATCAATCTCAGTTCTTCATCTTCAGAATCCTCCGATTCTGAAAGCTCAACCTCTTCGAGTGGTAGTGGAAGTTCCTCGGACTCTGATTCAGAAGAAGACACAAATGAACCTAGTCCACAAAAGAGCGTCAAATCAAAAGAAATTTCTCCGAAAAAGACTGTTCCAGAGGCTGCTATAACCGTTTCCGATAAACCTTCAAATAGTCAGAATAAGAAAATCGTTGTCGACAAACCTTCAAAAGAAGTCGACTTGAAACCCATCAGCCAAGAAAACAGTAGCAGTAGTACAAGTTGTAGCAATACCAACAGTAGCAGTAGTTCCCCACAACCAAAAGTTGATGAAGATGAGGAGGAACCATTGAATATCCTCAATGAAGACTCTGAGGATCCACAGAAACTCAGCAATGAAATTATCGAGGAATTGAAAATGGAAGAAGAGAAACTTCTTATGAACTATCACAATCCTATTGTTAATGAATCACCTCAGCTCGAAGACAACAACACACCTTACACTCCTGCGTCTTGCGAACTCGTCATAAATTCAGCATCTCCGATAAAGTCAATCTCATCATCCACGACCACTATTTCTCCACCATCTCCGTCCCCTCTGCCTCCTTCGTCTATTCCACCACCAACTCCTTGTGGTGCTGTGATGAACAAGAACTGCCTCGACATCATAGAATTGGACTCAAACTCAGATGAAAGTGTCAAGCTCGTCAAAAGTTCTAGACACGTCGACAAGAATATCATTCTTCCGTCCGAGAACTCAATCGACTTTGATAGCAAATTGAATTCGATGGGAGACCTGTCCTCTGATTGTATTGGCCTCGGCAGCAAAGACGACATGGCTGAACTGGATAAGCCTCCACCCACTCCAATGGTCCTCGAATACGCATCTAGCGACATCAAAAGTAATCAAAAGGACGCGACGGTTCCAAGTTTACCTCAACTCGATCAAGCAGGCCTCAATCAATCCCTTTCTACGTACTTGTGGAATGACTTCAGTAATGCTCCCTTGTTCTTGAATGAAAACGTGGTGACGAAAGAAGATGAGATCAAGGAGACCAACAAACTTCTTGAAAAACTGCGACAAAGAAGAGGACAAAAGACAGAAGACCTTCAACCGCCGACCACTCCAAACTCTAATAATCCGGAATGTGATCTAGACAAGAAAGTCGAGATCGAAGAGCTTCTTCCTGAAAAGACAATTCCCGAACAGAACAATTTCTTCAAAGAGAAAAACGATTTCTCTGACGTAAGTTCAGCAAAGGAGAACATCAACACAAATGTCAATGTGACTTTGAACTCCTCGAGAAAGCAGATCAACGATTGCGACTATGATGAAAACACCAGAGGAATCCAATCACCGTACAACATGAACATGTGGAATGAGAACGATCTGATCCCAAAGAGAAGATCAGTATCAACATCTCCTAGCTCAGTTTCAGAATCCAATGAAGAATTCAGAACGCAACAGAAGAAGACCTCTAATGAGAGGAAAGAAGATGAGCAACCTACAGCACCCACTCACAATGAAGATATCTCTAGTCAAACGCAAGCAAACAATATCTTCAATAACTTCTTCGAAGGTGTTGGAGCTTTTCAAACACCTCAACAACCGTCCATTCCATCACCCAATGTTGCACAGAATATTCTTCTGAACGGTGCTCCAAATGCTGCTTGTGATATGGTGAGTTTTTGTTGTTTTATTTTTTTTTCTATAGGATACATTTTAAAGAGAAGTATTTGTGTCAACCACAAATGTTCTGGGTTCTAATCTCACTAAAAACAAACAAACTACAAATAAATGTTATTGTTCAAGATTTGTTCATTGTGGAGAGTTGGACTTCTATTTTAAATTTCTGAGCAGAGCGGAAATCTATTTAAAATTAATAGTAAAAGCAATTTTAAACACCAAACATTTCTTACAAAAATCTAATCTTTTAGAAAACCTTATGTTTAATATTAAAATTTTTAGATCTTCAAAACAGTTCCAATATTTTTCGAAAGCTGTTTGAAATTGTTTTACCCATTTTATTCTTTACAATGACAAACAACTGTTCATATTATGAAAAATATAATCTAAGAAATTAGTTCAGAAAGCAACAAAACCATATATTTCAATATGAAAACTATCCAAAAGCATCTCTTTCATCCTCTAACCTTTTCAACAACATTAAAATTGAGCTGATTCCAATATTTTCTAGGAAAGCTTATGCAGGTATTCAGGGTTCACGCAAAGGCTTCCTATGGGTCATAAAGGCTCTTTTTATATGAGAGGGCTTTTTATGGTTCAAAACAAATTTTTGCTTAAAATAAATATAATTTTTTTTTTTGGGTTTTTGTTTGGATCAGTATGTTTAAAAATATATCATTTTTATTTTTAAACTTGATAATACCCTGTAATATGCATTGAATGAATCTCTGTAAAGTAAAAAAGTAATGGCAAGTAGAATGCATTACCCAAAAATATTTCGTTACATAATCCCTTTTTTTAAAGCTCTTTATTTTTAACTTCATTAGCTTCGAATGAATCCTGCAAATATAAAAACAAAACATTTCTTACTAAAAGCCAACCTTCTTGAAAACCTTATGTCTTGAAAACAACTCCAATATTTTTCGAAAACCTTTGGAAATTGTTTTATTAATTTTACAACGACACAAAAACTTCATATTCTGCAAAATATAAAAACATATATTTTCTTGAACAGATTCAATATTTCGAGAGGTGATTCCAATATCTTCTGAAAAGCTGATGCATGATGAAGTTATATCGGACCCAAGACTCTTGTTTGCTTTCAGCTTTCCTATGGCAACTGTAGTCTCAAAGATTAAAAAAAAAAGTCTTTTATTTTGAGTTGTATTTAGCTATCTCTTGCTAATTTCTACTGATAGGGGTTTTTCCACAGTAACGATTTTAATGCAATTGTAAAAATGTTTAGATGGAAATGTTACTATTTCAAGTTTGAATGTGGTTGTATTTTTTTTTCATTGTCATGACTTGAGAATTTTATGCTCATAAAATATTATTAAAAACTAATATTCCTTAGGAATTTAAGTTTAAAAACCCAAAGTAAAATACTGCATACCTATTTTAAAATAATTTTCATATTTTTTCTTTTTATTAACATTTAAAACTACATATATAAAAAATAATGTTTATTAAAGATAAATAACAAACAATATTTTTCCACAGGTGAATTTCCCGGTATCTCATTTTGAGAACACAGCTCCAAACTCCCAACAGTTCAATGGACCAGGAATGGGTTTCTATCAGCCACAGTACTCAAACCAGCAGCAACAGCAGATGTTTCCACTTCCGCAACAGCAATCATCAAATTGGCAGAAACTTCAAAACTCAATTTCCGAGCAACCATCAAATGCCCCGTTCCCAACAATCCATACACCTATTGCTCCCAACACTCCTTCGAACTCACTAAACACAAACTCATACGGAGTACTAGAGCCCCTACAACCGCCTGTAAATTTCATGCCAGCTCAACCCGCTCAACAGACAATTTCACCTCCAAAGCGCACTTCTTCACGATTCAATTCTCAAATCAAGTCACCAGTTGGTAAAAGCCCCAGCAAAAGCCCGAAGAATGCAAAAGCCAATAGTCAAATCGTCACACCACCGCCACCACCTGTTCCAAAGCAGAGGAATAGATCGAATAGAAACAACAACAGTGGTGGACGTGGTCGGGGGAGAGGAAGAGGCAGACAAACAACTGTTGCTTTGCCGCATCAATATGACTGTGGAATTGGTGAGTTCAAATCAATTCACAATAATCTCCGTGGTACGGTCTATGACTTAGACTTTGATGAAGACTTCGGAAATAACGGAGAAAGCTTGAACTTGAAATCACTCCGAGACCGAAGGAGATCGTTCGACAGTCGAGGCTTGATAAATTCAACTCACAGCACTCCTGAAAGAAAGGATCTTCAGAGGGTACTTCCCGTGCTACCCGGTCCAGTTGATATGCGAACTTACTCCTTCGATGCTCAACATTCCACGGATCCTTACAGCAATTCAGCTTTGTTGGGAGCCTTCGACACCGGAACGGCAGATCAAACCCTTCACGACATTGACGAAGAAGACGAGAAAGAGTTCCAATCAGCTTTAAAAGCCACACAAGTTACAGTTTGTTCTGTAACGACAACAGCAACAATGTCTGTTGTCACAACCGCACCGTCCACCCGACCAACTTCCCCACCAAAAGTGCCAACACCTGACGTGGTCATGTCCGCCGAAGGTCAAGTCTCAATTTCATCTGAAGAAGTATCTATAGACTCTGACACCATCAATACCATGCAACAAACTGTGACCGCTAAAGCTTCGCTTTCTGATTCTGGAAATCAGTTGAAATTGAAGATCAAAGGGCCTTTGGCCTATCCGGACAATTACACGATAAGCTCGTTCAATTCCACTACGGTTACTACAGTATCTGCATCGTCTGTGACTCAAGTGCAAACCACAAACGCCACATCAATGGCGGGTCACAGAAGGATGAGGAAGAAGGAACTTCTGGAAAAGTACTGGTACAGTGACATGAACAATGAGGACTCCGTTGGTCTCCCACCAGTTGACAATCAAAAACTCGCTGAGGCTAATGGAACCGCGGAGAAAAGGGTATCCATTCCGAAAGCGGTCGACTCTATGATCTTGCTGCCGAGTAAAGACGACGAATCGCCTCCAAATAAGCGCAAGAAAATGGAAGGCAAGCAAGGCGGCGACAGTGGTAAAAGGCGAACGAGCATTTGTTCGGTTGAAAGTGCGGACAACAACAAAATGTCCGCTGTCGGGAGGAGAAGTGGTCGAACGAGAAACAAGGACAGTGGCGGTAGTGAAGGAGATTTGTCTGAAAGTGTGACAGATAAACCGGTTGAAGGTGTCTTGAAGATGACGATCCGAAACAACTCGGTGGAGAAGAGGATCGTGAGTTGTCCACCGAAAAAACGTCACGCCGCTGTCAACATTGCGGACTATCCAAGCACTAGTCTGGAACAGTACAAAAACAATTGTATGAAGTATCGACAGGAAGTGATGGCTGACTTTGAGGAAAGCGATCACAAAGTGAAAAAGGTGAAAGAGAAAAAGTCCAAGAAACACAAAAAAGAGAAAAAGGAAAAGAAGAAAAAGATCGAGATATTGGATTCTTCTGGAGGGGGTTTGAAACTGTGCCTGCGAATAGGAAAGCCAGCCGAAGCAGCGACTGAAGAGGCGCCACCATCAACAGCACCACTGAAACTAAAGTTTTCGAGGAAAACTTCAGGCGGGGGTTACGCACTTGACAAATCAGCAGAAGGGGGGAAACTAGGTGGTCAAGAAGGAAAAGACTGCGACGAAGCTAGATGATAGATCATTTGTAATCTAAAACAAAAAACAAATTAGTGCAATCTTATTTATAGAAATGGTCGACGACATATCAACTGTCCTCTTAAATGTAATGTTTCAACAATCGAATAACTGAGATAAAGTCAATTATCTTCCAATACTAAACAAACAAAAATGAAAAATAACAAAACTTTCTTATGTGTACTTTTTGTAAATAGACTAATAGAGGAGAACTCTATTCATTAGTGTTTCCTCGATTCTCGTGACGTAACGTAACATAACTTATTCACATTATTTGTTAGATAAATCAAAGAAACAAATCGTTTTTATAGATAAATAAAAGAAATACTCCGACTAAAAAAATTCTCAGTTTAAACTGCAAGTATTCATTGAAAATATAGGCACCATTATTATCTTTTTTTTCTCCGTATTTGTAAATATCTAAAACTACCAATCGATTTGTATTATAAATACAAGAACAAGTTTTTTTTTTGTGAAAAAAAGATCTAGTTGAAAACATATTTTTCTTTTTGATTGAAGTCGAGACGAAAATTCGAAGTAAGCCTGCTTTTTAATAGGAAATTTTTGCATATAAAGAGAAATTATTAGTTTTAGGCGCGCATATTTTAAAAATATATTTAAAAATTTTAAACAAAAAATATTAATCAACATAAAAGATAAAAAAATAATTCCATTTTTATAATTCTTTTTATTTTTATTAAATTATTTAGTTTTTTTTTCTGTTTTTATAAAAAAAAAATATTTAAAACAAGGAGAAGAATATTTACTGTTTTTTAGTAAAATTAATTTGTTTTAAGTGGAGGGATGATGGAGGAGAGATAGGAGTTACAAACCAATCAACCAACAAAAAACACATTATTTATATAAATTGTAAAAGAAATTCAGCTAAATTTGTAAATATGTTAACTAGTATATATTTAAAGTAAATTATATGATAAGTAAATAAAATAAAACAAAAAACACAAATATTATAAAATAAAGTAAAAAATGTGTATTATTTAAAATTAATTTTTGGAAATGAATATTCTTAAGGTCTAAGTAAAAAAATGAAAATATTTAAAAATAAAAACTATACAAAAATTACTTATCAATGGTATTTATTTGGGCATCATTTTCTGGCTTTTATAGATAGATCTCTCTACTTGAACGAGTCAGTTTGAAATATAAATCAGCTATGGGATTTTTTGTATTTGATGACAATATTTATTCTTAAAATATACTATTTGCTTAAAGTGATTCCCATATTTTGTCTATAGTCTGGGTTTTATTGCAAGGTTTATTATTGTAATGAGAGGTAATAAAAACAAAATTGTTGACAACACAAATTTTAAAAACATGTATATTCAAAAATAATCTATTTACCACTTTTACCAAACAATTCTTAATATTTTCCTTATTACCCAAACAAGTGATATAGTTTAGTTCACGTATTGATAAATAGAAAGGCGGCAGCGTAGCGTCTGAAAGTTTCAAAATGTTGCTGATGAAAAAATTAATCACAACATTTTAAGACAACGTTAAATTTGATCCCAATTTTGACTTATTTCAACTCGAAGTAACAGGCTGTGATAGTCAATAAATTTGTTTTATATAGTTAATAAAAACCGTGGTTTCAGAATGGAAAACCAAAAGACCTCTAATTCTTTGAAGTTATATAGTTTTTAATATAGTATAATATCTTGTAGTAGTAAACCAAAAACCAATATTAAAAAACTTTCATTAAATATATATAAAGTTTATTTTTTAGTTTTATATATTTCT